>RJWJ010003160.1:0-89895 GCA_004363605.1 Indri indri | reverse complement strand
GAAATTTTTAAAAACATTTCTTCAAGTGGTTATGATGAGCCTCCTGATCTAAGAACTGCTGGCCTATGTGTACAACCATCATCTATTCCAGCTGCTGGGACAGCCACAGAGCAATGATTACTAGCACCCCCTTCTCGTACAAAACTCTCTCCGCAGGTATGTAAATTACTTTCTTACCTACACCTCACCCCCACTGCTGGCGTTGTCAGCGAAGGTGGTGGGTTACTTAATTCACTCCCATAGGGGCAGCCTGGTACCGTTACTTAAACTAAACACGACTTAGAGAGAAACTGCCTCTTGAAATTAAATCCACGTTAAAGTGTAGAACAATAGTCAGAGTCTCCCTGAGTCAGAATCTGCGAGTGGAGAAGACAAAGGCGTACCTTCCAGTGAGGGAAAGAGTACGGGAAGCCCAAGGGATCTCAAAGACAGCTGCTTCTGCTGCATCATTGTTTGGCCCACGTCAATTGAGAGAGCCAGAAACAAACATGGGTTTGGTTGTATCTGCCAGTGATGTAAGAACTTTTGCTTGTTTCTTCTTGACCTCTTTCTGGTCCCAGTTTCTAAAAGAATCATTTGGCAGTGATACAATATTGCACTTCAACTGCCCTGAAACCAATCAATATTCCCCATCCAGTTAATGAGTCACCAAATATTGAGTGTTACCTTATTCTAGTTTAATCCTGATCTGTTCCTTATAAAATAGGTCATGCAAAGACAATGATAAGAACTTAAGTACTCTCAGAAGTATTCACGTTATAAAAACATAAGAGAAAATATTTCAGGTCACGATGCTCAGTACACGCCAATACCCCCCCTTTTTATCTGGCATTACCATTTGGGGGTACCCACCTTCCTGCAGCACCAGACACCTCGCCTTCCTCCTACAATCTGGACATTTTCACTTTTCCTGTCTTTGCTGACCCTATTTCCATATCCTATATAGGGAGCCTTTTCCATAGAAAGGATTTTCAGTTAGTCAACTTTTTTTTTAATAGGATATCACAGCGACCAGATTCAGTTAGTTGACTTTGAATAGTCAAGTTGCCAAAGTTACAAATTTTAAAACCTAGTTTTCATTACTTTCAGTCCAAACTATAACTCTACTAACAAAACTAGTAAAGTAAGAAAATCACATTCAAATTTTCTCTGACAAGTTTCTAGAAATTCTAGTTGCCAGATTAAACTACTTAAATAATCAATCTCATTTACAAATTTAATCAATTAAATAGTCTTAATTTTAAACTGCATTTATAAATCTAATATATCCAGATTTATTCTTACGTACTTCAAATGCTTGACAGGACAAATTTCCAACCCTAACAAGTAAAAACTTCTTTCGCACTTAAAGATTTCTTGCTGTAACTCTAATCAAATACACTTAAAAATATAAATTGAATTCTCTTAAATATTCCCATTCTATTTACAAACTAAACATCTCTATTCCCTTTAAACTTAAAAATCTCAAGAATACAATAAGTTAAACATTTTATGTTGACATCACAAAGACAATTTTTTAGGGTCAGAACAAGCTAGATTCTCTTGAAATAGCAAACATTCTGGCTCTTTTTAGAGCAGCTTAATTTGGGCAGATGGAATTCAGCAACTCCTATCCTAGGCTAGATTCAGCTAATCTCTTCACTGCCTGATTGAATTCTTCATTCTTTTCATATTCCCTTTGTCCAGCTCAAGCCACAAAAGCCCCTATCTGTCTAAAAACCATCAGTCCTTCTTTGGTCTAAAATTTAACCAAATCACAGTTATTCCTTCAAGTTGATGTGCTAAAGCCTGAAAATCCCTTTGAAATGCACATATACTAACTTGGACGGAAACCGCATCACCGTTATTACAATTCTCACAACGCCACCATCGCCACAAACACATTGGTTTCGCTTACTCAGGAAGAAGTAAGATGAGGTAACAGGCTATTATGAAATGAGTTTCAATGTCTTTTAAAAACATGTTTTGTTGATATTTGTTTAGAACGCCCTGTGGAAAGAACACAGGCCTTTTTGTAAACAGTTTTTGAAAGGCTCGTCTCCAGGGCAGTTACAAACTCAAGACATTGCTAGGAGAAATTCTGTTATATGAAGACGGGAAGAGCTGGAAGGGATCTGATGGTCATTCAGTCCAACCTCATGCTCTACAAAGAAGAAAAGGGAGCTCCAAAGAGCAGGGGCAGAGGAGGGGTAAACCCCTTCACTTCTTCTATGTTCCAGTTAAACTTCTATTAAGATGCACAGAGTGGCACTCAATGCTTTTGTACTCTCTTTCCAGCTCAGACACGTTGCAAACGTGACCATGCTCCTCGAGCTCACCCCTCCCTCCCCTGGCTCTGCATTCTTAGTAGACCACTTGGCCTTCTGCTCCATTGAGTCTGTGGCAGGAATCAGACACTCACTACTCAAACTTCTAACCCAGCTTCACATGAACCTAAATACCTTGCAGACCGAAGCCAAATTTCAGGGGACCAGAGGGTAAAATGGAGATGAGTAAGTAGAGACTCTCTTTCCAGAAAATTGGAGAAGGAGTAAGGTTGGCCGGAAGCTGGGTTAGGGGTGCAGGTCCAGGGGAGGACGGAGAATGAAGGGAGTCGAGCGTGTCCACAGGGACAGAGGGGAAGGGTGCAGACACGGGGCAGAGAGGGAATGATTGGCAGGGAAGGACCCTGAGGAGAGGGAGGAGGGATGGAGGGCACAGGCCGAAGGATTGATTCTGAAGGAAGGAGAGATGCTTCATTCTCCAGGACAGGAGGAAAGAAAGGTGGGGATGGGCATAAACACTGCTGAGGATGTGAATGAGCAAACAGTCCCAGGGATGCTAAAGACAGAGGCTAAGCCAGGAGGGGCTGTAGATTGGGTGGACATGGAAGAATCTAGGATCTGGACACCTCCACGAGCTGGCTGATGTGGTAATAGGGGTGAGGGAATGAACGAGCTGGAAGGAGACAGGAGTTCGAGATTCGGGGACGGGGCAATCCTGGTGATGACGCAGCAGGATAGAGCTGTTGAAATCCCAGCACGGCAAAGGAGAGGCCAAGTGAAAGACGCTGGGCTGAAACTAAAGGTCTGGGGAGCCACTGGGTCAGGAGGATTGTCCTCCCGGACACCGGAGTCACCCAGCTGATAGCTGGCAGGACCTGGGAGAGAGAAAGGTCATGAGCCTGCTGCCAAATCTTATGTGAATGTCAGAGGCTGGTGGGCAGATTGACACATGATAGGGATGGCAGACGGTGAGGTGTGATCCTCAAAGCTGAAAGGAATTTTACATGGTGGGGGCAGGGTGGGGAATAACAGCCTGGCAACAGCTTTGTAAAGCCAGAGAGATATTAACTCCTGACTCCCAGCCCCAAGGGGCAGCAGGTAGGTGAGAATGAGCCCCCTCCATTTGAGAAGGATAAAAGGGAAGCAGGAACTTCTGAGGAGACTAAGGTTTCATTTGATGGCAGACAACAGAAGAAACATTTAGGAGAAATGTTAAGGATATAGGATTTGAGTTCCAGAGGGCACAGTTGAAAGGTGCAGAAGGGAGGGAGACAGGAGAGGGAAACAAAAAGCATCCTGGGATAATGCCATGTAATAGGATAAAGACTAAAAAAGTCTTTATCCAAGGCAACCACTTGGAAGAGAGTGACAAGAGGCAGAGAGACCTCTGGTCTCAACCAACTAGCTGCGTGACCTCAGGCAAGTTACTTGCCCTCTCTGTGCCTCAGTTTCCTCATTATAAAATGAGAATAATACTAGCACTTACCTCATGAGGTGGTTGTTGCTGCAAAGATTAAATGTTTTAATACATGTGGATTCCTTAGAAAAATGATCAACATACAGTCAATTCTGAAGAAGCATTAACTTTAGAGGGAAAAAGAGATTCCCTCTCCACACTTTCCCTCAAGTGACAGACATCTAATTATTTCAAGCCCTGAAGAACACATCTTCACTTCCTGTCACTATACACAGCAAAAACTCAACATGCCCCAAAAAAAAAAAAAAATCTATCAGAGTCACTGATTCAATTTCTTGCAAACATCTCCTATGGTGATTAACCATTATCTATTCCTGGAAAGGAAGGTCAGAGAGGTGAAAAAGTTGGTTGAAGACAGTGTGAATGAATAGTCCATAGAGTCATCTAGTATACAACTCAACAAAAAAAATCAAATAACCTCATTTAAAAAGGTAAAAGAGTTTAACAGACATTTTTCCAAAGATGATATACAAATAGCCAACAAGCACATGAAATGATGCTCAACATCACTAATCATCACAGAAATACAAATCAAACCCACAATGATATATTACCTCACACCCATTAGGATGGCTACTATCAAAAAAAAAAAAACAAAACCCAGAAAATAACAAGTGTTGGCAAGAATGTGGAGAAATCGTAACCCTTGTGCACTGTTTGTGAGAATGTAAAATGGTACAGACCCTGTGAAAACAGTGTGGCAGTTCCTCAAAAAATTAAAAATAAAACTACCATGTGATCCAGCATCCCACTTCTGGGTACATATCCAAAAGAATTGAAAGCAGGGACACGAACAGATATTTGCACACCCATGTTCATAGCAGCAGTATTTACAATAGCCAAGAGGTAGAAACAACCCGAATGTCCACCTATGGATGAATGGAGAAACAAAATGTGGTGTGTACATACAATGGAGTATTATTCAGCCTTAAAAAGGAAGGAAATCCTGATGCCTGCTACCATATGGATAAACATTGAGGTCACTATGCTAAATGAAATGAAGTCAGTCACAAACAGACAAATACTGTAGGATTCCCCTTACATGAAGTATCTAAAGTCGTCAACTTCATAGAAACAGAAAGTATAGCGGGGCAAAGGCAATATATGTAACCTAAACATTGGTACCACGTAATATTCTGAAATTTAAAAAAAAAAAAAGAAAGAAACAGAAAGTATAATGGTGGCTACAGGAAAAGGAAAAGAGGAGTTGTGTAATGGCTATGGAGTTTCAGATTTGCAAAATGAAAAAGTTTTGGAGATCTGTTTCATAACAATGTGACTATACCTAACACTACTCAACCGTACACTTTAACCATATGGTTAACATGGTAAATTTTATGTTATGTGCTTTTTAGCACAATAAAGAAAAATGGGGGGAAAAAAGTCATCTAGTGACTCCCCATCTCAGCCTTTCCAGATGACTAAAGTAAAGTAAGGCCCAGAGAAGGTATCCAACGCATCCAAGGTCACACAGCTCACGGAGGCAGAATCGGGACCAGAACCGGCAGCTCTGACCCATGCAGTAGGGTTCCTTTCATTACACCATGCTCTCTCTGTGAGGTGCTGAGGTAATGGAAAAGATGACACAGTTGATTTATCAGTGGTGACAGTGACATTCCGATGAACCCGAAAGGGATAAAGATTCTACTCTGCTTATAAACGCTCATGTGCCTGCAGCCTTACTACAAATCTCGTCGGGGTCATTCAAACCAGCAGGCTCTGACGGGACACACTGGAAACCTCAAGATACTCACAGCTTCTTTAGTCTGAGGCCAGAAATCAGATGAGAGCAGCTTTTCTGTTCCTGGGCTGTTCCCCCTGTAATTTAGAAGTCCAGACAGTTACACCGGAAAACAAGAAGAAAAACTCAGTGGCCGACATAAAAACAAGCTCAGTGTGGGGTCTCCCGTGTCGTGCTGTGAAGCTGCTAGTTAAAACTTGTTCACTCATTCCTTCTCTGGATTCCGGGAAAGAAGTCTTTTCTTCCCATTTAGGAGTTTTTCTTTAGCTCCTTACTCCAAATTCCATAAAAGAGACAACAGGAAAAGCTGGCCTCAGCTTAAGAAGCTGAGATGAAAACCAGACCTCTGTTTTTGTAAGGGCGATGTCCGTAGGTTGCCTTCTATTAATATTTTATATCAGAAATTTCTATTGTTTCCATGGAAACAATGAGTGGTGCTTGGGTGCTGGGTGCTATTGGCTTGGTGATTCCAGAAATCTCCACGGGTTTAAAAGTGCTAGCGCTGAAGCCAACCCGCTTAATCCCCAGCTGCGCTCCTCTCATCCCTTGACACACAGACACCTCATGCAACACCCCCTCTGGGCTCTGAAGGTGTTAGGAAAATCCTCCCTGCATAAACATGACCCGTGATAAAAAAACTACATAAAACATTTTGGCAAGGACATTTCTAAAGATCTTTCCACTCCAGAAATATTTTTTTGTTTTCAACAACCCGATCGAGGCTGGACCAGGTTGCCTATAAAAAGCCTCCTGCGTTCCCCTGAGCACTTTTAATGAGCCCTCGGGAAGGATGGAATAAGATGGGGTCAGAGACTCGGACCCGCGACAGAGGCTGCGAGTCCCTGCTCGGCCTGGCGCACTGGTGGCGGCGCTCAGGGCCCCTGCCTCCTGCGTTCTGGTTGGCAGTCTCCGCCCACAGTCCCTAGGGGAACTGGCTGCACGCCTGGCTTGTCTCGCCTTCGTGTCTGCTAGTTATGGAACAAAGGGTGGGATTACTTCCCTGCCCAGTTGCCCAGATGCTCACAAACACGGAGCCAAGAATCAGCTGAAACAGAAGGGATGACTGAGCCGAGAAGCCCTCCTGACAAGATTCGGCCACACTTGAGCTGTTGTTCCTGCCACGAGACATGCCTGTCACTTAAAGGCCAATGAGCTGTTTAGGAAACGTCATGTGCCTCCTGTTTACAGCGGATCCTAGAAAACAAAGACTTTCCTGGGAGAGAACCAAGCGTGAACGTGGGGCGAAAAGCCAAGGGCCCTTGGCCATGTACAACCACCTCCCCCTGGGGCGCAGACAGGAGGAGTCAGAAGATCAGACGCCCTCCCCTCACCTCCTCCTCACCTTCACTGGGTATATTTCCCCAGTCTTCAAGGGCTGGCTTCAGAGCCTGAAACCAGGAGCTGGCCCCCTGATAACACTTTCCACCCTAAAGTCAATGCTGGCAAGGTGCTTCCTCCAGGCAGAATGATGGACACCTTCAAACTCAGAGGACCCACAGGGAGAGGGTGTCTACCGCCCCTGAGAACAGAAACTCAGGGGAGTCTCTTACAACCATCTCCATCCTCAAATGCTCAGAGGCCACTGGGCTATGAGGCTCCTCCAGCAGCTCTGCGTTCAGGAACTCATTCCAGAATGATTTCAAAGACAATTCCTTGACACCTTGTCCAAGGAAACCAGGACTCAATATCTAAAGAAAACTATGGAAATAGGGTCCCCAGTGGGTGACTAGATCCAAGGCTTTGGGAGAACAGGGGGCGGGGAATGGAGGAAGGAGAGGGCAGAGTGGAATCTTATTCGAGGGCAAGAGAGAAGAAACCAAAACTATCGATTGAAGTTAATGAGGAAGGCAGAAAATGAAGGATAGCCATTTGGTGGGATTGGGGGGTGGAGGACCATTTCCCCAGCACAGGGGTATGTTTGAAGGTCTAGAGAGAGAACCTACAGAGAACGCTGGGTGAGGGTGTTGGATTTTGTTGCTGGCTACTCGTTTGGAAGGCAGGAAAAGGAACTGCATCCATAATTATGTCATCCTCTTTATAGGGCTGAGGTTGAAGAAACCAACTTGGTCCTTGAATCAAGACATTTATCTTTTTTTAATAAAGCAGCTCCAGGTTTGTATATGAGAAGAGAAGGCACATAGTGTTACGGATCAGTATTGACTTGGGAGTCTTCTATTCTATGCAGTTTTCGTGAACAAAATTTGGGAGTTAGATGTATGGGAAGGGAGGGAACTGCAACTTAGTGAGCATTGCTCTGCTCTGAGCACTGGGCTGGGTGCCTTATATTCAGGCCCTTTGAACTCTAGGCCCATACAAGCAGCTGCCCACCCAGCATGCCCACTTGGGTGTCTAAAGGCATCTCAAACTCATCTCAAACTGAGCTTCTGCTTTTCCCCCCAAAATCCTGTTCCAGACATAGTATTCCCCATTCCAGATGATGTCAGCTCCATCCTTCCAGTTCTCAAGCCACAAGTGTTGGAGTCACACCTGAGCCCTCTCATACCCCACACCTGTTTTGTCAAGAAAGTCTGTTGACTCTACCTTCAAAATTCAATCTGGAATATCTCTACTTCTCCCCACCTCTACTGCCTCCACCCTGGTCTAGACCACCCTTAGGCCTCACTTGGATTATTGCAATGTTCTCCTTGCATCTACTCTCACTCATTTGCGATGTATTGAGGGATCTTTTTAACTGGTCAAATCGTGTCATCTCACTGTGCAAAATCTGCCCACAGCTTCCCATTCTACTCAGTGAAAGCTCAAGTCCTTACCATGCTGCAGGGCCCCATCCATCGGGACCACACTTCCTCTCTGACACCATGTGGTGATGCCCCTGCTCACTCTGCTCCAGCCTCACCAGCCTCTTGGCTGCTCCCGAGCATGCCAGGCTGTTCCCACTCCCAGCCTCTGCATTTGCTGCTCCTTCAGCCTACAGTCATTGTCCCTGGATCTCACCGCTCCCCCCCAAGTTTTTTCTCAAACATTACTATGGTGAGGCTTTCTCAGCTACCCTGTATAAATTGGCCCCTTTCCTGCTGTGTTTTCCAGAGCCCCTAGTCTATATCTGTTACTTATTTTCTTTACTTATCATGTGTCTCTCTTCTCTAGAATGTAAGTTCCTCGAACTTAGGTTTTTGCCCACTGCTGTATCCCCATTGCCTGGAATGGTAATTGACACAAGGAATGTGCGATGAGTGATCTATGCCTAATTTTGCCCTCTGTGAAAAGTCTATGAGTTGACGACTCTACCTCAAGTCTATTCTTCATCCAGAACCCCCATCCCAAGTGAACTATTCACCTGATGTCATGCATTGCCTAACCTGTTAGCCAGAGAATTAGCTCAAGCAGCCCAAAGGCAATCCCTGATTTTCAGACACCGTTGGGGGAAGAAAGAAAGATACAAAGCAACCAGTAGGAGTCAGTGTCAGGGATTTCAAAAGGGATAGGAAATTTCAGTTTGGTTCACACAGCTTGGATTCCTTCAGATAGCCTTGAACTCTCGCCATTAGATGCACACACACATACACCCTGCCTGGGAGAACTGACCACTTAATTCCAGACAACCCAAAAGCAATCTTATCCTAACAGGGAGAGAGAGACATCCTGGGGAGAATGGCACTTAGAACAGTCACGAGAGAAGGAAGCATAGCTCCCGAGTTTGAATGGCAGAAGAATCTAAAAATTACTTGCCATACTCAAAGATGTCTTGCTTGCCATATATTTTATGTTAAAAATAAATACATGAGTTGAAGGACCAAGGTGAGGGAAGCTATAATACCTTCTTCTGTTAATATCCTATCTTTCTTTCTGAGAACACACAGTGCCTTCCAGGAAGATGGCCCTGTCTTGTTCCTGGTTTCCAAAAACTATTGTTACTGACTTTAGCAGTAAGTCATAGGATTTTCCAAGCCCAACCACTCATGATTTTTTTAGCCTGGTTCTCTTTATAACCAAAGATGCATTGTGCCCTTGGGGCTGGGGAGGAGGAGGACAATGATCATTTTCGGAGCCCCTATTTTATGCCAGATGCTTTATACTTCATTCCCCAAACTTGAAGTCCTTATCATTATCCTTAGTTCACAGAGGCTTAAGGACATAAAGTGACTTGCACAAGGTCGCCCAGCTAGCTAAGACATGAACTCAGGACTGATGCACTCAAAAGACTCTACTCCTTCAACTATGCAGTCTTACCTTTTTCCTACGATGGGTAACAGAGAGGTGAGAGCTGTGCATGGGCATTGATTATGAATTAGCCTTACTTGTAAGCCCCTGGCCAAGAAAATATGTAATACACAATGTCCACATCTTAGACCTGTTTCTTTCCTTCAAGGCAATTGCATTTCAAAAGAATGGAAATAACATAAAACAGAGTTTGATGATAAACTAAAATGATCGGTTTAGGCCAAAAGAAGTCGGACTTGATCCAGCTCTCAAAGAGCCTTTTCCAGCATTATCTTCTAACCAATGCTGACAAGGAACTTCATCTGTAAGGTGGGGATAATTATTCAATTTTTCACTCGTCACTTTTTACACCCTTACACATCTCTAGCAATTAAAAGTTGTGACATGTATTATTCCTGAGTGACCCATTTGGATGCCAACAAATGTTAGTAATAGAAAATCCAAACAGAGTGACTTAAAAAATGAGAACATTTATTGTTGCATATGGCAAGCAGTGTAGAGGTAGGATGGTTTCAGGGCTGGTGATTTCAGTAGCTCCGTGACATGACCAGGCCACATGTTTCTCCTGTCTTGCCTCTACCGTCTCTGTACAAGGGCTTTTCTTCTTAAGGCAGGCTCTTGTAATGGTCTAATAAGTCTACCCCAGATCCAACCAACACACGGATGACAACCTTGAGACTCATAAAAGGAAAATCTGGTTTGGTACCTTTTTAGAAGAAAGGTAAAACTCCATCATTCTGGGCCCAGCATGAAGACCCAGGGACTACTGGGAACATATTCTTCTAGGGACAGAAGCACAAGCAAAGTCCCACGCACAAGCATGTTTCAACCCCCTGCTTACGTTGCGTCTATTGATATTCCAATGCCCAAAGCAAATTCCATGGCAAAACCCAAAGTCGGGGCAAGCCAGTGTACTGCTCCTATTACGGGGCTGTGACAAGGATGTGGATACATAATATCACCACAGGGAGTGAGGAATTGGGATTAAGAATTCACACTACCCCCAGTGGTTATTTTAAGTAGAACATTATGAAATTGCCATCTCTTAGGTACCAAGTAATAGAATATTGAATATCTTATATGATTCAATGTAATACCCTCAGTAGAAGTAGAACTTAAGCTAGACTTTTTGTCCGCTGGCTATTGGAACTCTCTGGAAAGCAGAGCAAACAGGTAAGACCCTATAAAAAGCAGATTTATGAAGGACACAGGAAGTAAAAAACATGTAATTGTCTCTGAAATGGCAGTTTGGTCCCCTTTAAGTAGAGTCATGCTCTATTTGAAGGGAGCACTTATCAGAGTTTAAGGATTATGTAAAAATAAACCTTCAAAGCTAGGTCTCAATAATATTTTTCCCCAGAGAGCCACAGGTATTATGGTCCCATAGGAGGACTATTACTTTTAAGTAGAGATCTAATTACATCTTAGGCTTGGTTATAATTATCCCTTCTCAATAATGTAAACATCCCCTGCAATAGAATCACACTAAACAGTACATCCTAATCACAATTTCCCGGTTCGTTGTTCCCTCACCCCATTTTCCCTTCACCACATGTTAATGCATATACCCATGGACTTGATTTCTCTGCTTCCGCCTTTGTTCATGGCCATCTCTTTGAAATGCCTGTCATCTGGCTAATCATTCTTTCCACTCCCACTGGGTCCCCATGCAGGCAGCCTGGTCTGCTCTCCCACAGTACTCTGTGCATATCTGTAATGTAGGACTTAGCACACTATAACAAAAACGTGTAAGTGTGCACTCATTTCTACCCCTAGATTATGAGCTCCTTGAGTTCAGGGACTGTGTTTTATTTATCTTTGTATCTTTAATACCCAGCATAGCGCTTGGGAAATAGTAAGGCCTAAGAGATAGTTAATAAAGGAAGGGGAATATAGTAGTCAGAGCAGGCTAAATGCAAGCCCAGTAACAAACAGGCTCAGCGTATTTCTTGCTCATGCAAAATCTGAAGCAGGTGTGCCGAGTTCTTCTCAGGAGAAGGACTTCCTTCCACTCAACCTGGGTCAGGCTAAGGTGGACTGGAATATTGGTAAAGGCTGCCAAGTGCACAGTTCATCCATTGATGCTTTCTCCCGGGATGCTTTTACCTATATCTCATGTGCATGTAAATGTCTCTGCTGAGAAATATTTCAAGGCTAAAAGATTCCCCTTATCTGCCACTGCCCACAGTAAGTCTTTACCTCATTTCACACCAATTTTACTGAATACCAACTATGGTAGAGGATGATATACGCCATCATTTTTAATGTTTGAAATTATCCTTAGAGGAAGGTATTATTGTTTCTTATTATAAAACATATATTACAAAAGTTACCATTTTAACCCTTTTTGAGTGTTCCTATCTCTCCACATCCACGCCATCATTTGTTGTTTTGGGACTTCTTGATAAAGGCCATTCTCACTGGAGTTAGGTGATATCTCATTGTGATTTTGATTTGCATTTCTCTAATGATTAGAGATGCTGAACACTTTTTTATATGTTTGCTGGCCATTATTCTGTCTTCTTTTGAAACCTTTCGGTTCATGTCCTTTGCCCACTTTTTGATGGGGTTGTTTGATTTTTTTCTTGTTAATTTTCTTAAGTTCTATATAGATTGTTGCTATCAGCCCTTTATTGGATATTGGATGTGTAGCATGCAAATATTTTCTCCCATACTATTGGTTGTTTATTCGCCCTAATGATAGTTTCTGTGGCTGTGCAGAAGCTTTTTAATTTGATCAGGTCCCATTTATTTATTTTTGTTACTGCTGTGATTAGTTTGGGGGTCTTCTTCATAAATTGTTTGCCTAGGCCAATGTCTATAAGAGTTTTCCCAACATTTTCTTCTAGAATTCTTAAGGTTTCATGCCTTAGGTTTAAGTCTGTTATCCATAGTGAGTTGATTTTTGTGAGAGGTGAGAGGTGGGGATCCAGTTTCAATCTTCTGCATGTGGATATCCAGCTTTCCCAGCACCATTTATTGAATAGGGATTCTTTTCCCCAATGTATATTTTTGTCTGCTTTGTCAAAGATTAGATGACAATATGAGTATGGTTTTATATCTGGATTCTAAGTCCTGTTCCAAAGGTCTATATCTCTGTTCTTGTGCCATACCATGCTGTTTTGGTTACTATAGCCTTGTAGTATAGCTTGTAGTAAAACTGATGCCTCCCAATTTGTTCTTTTTGCTTAAGATTGCTTTGGCTATACGAGGTGTACTCTGGTTCCATATGAAGCATAGAATTATTTTTTTTAGATCTTTAAAAAATGATGATGGCATTTTGATAAGGATTGCATTAATTCTGTAGGTCACTTTAGGTAGTATGGACATTTTAACAATATTGATTCTGCCAATACAGGAGCATGGTAGGGTTTTCCATCTGTTTACATCTTCTATAATTTCTTTTCTCAGTGTTTCATAGTTCTCCCTATATAGGTCTCTTACCTCCTTCGTTAAATATATTCCTAAGTATTTAATTTTCTTTGATGCTGTTGTGAAGGTGTTGCACCTTTGATTTGATTTTCAGCTTGACTATTATTGGCATATATGAATACCACTGACTTGTATGCATTCATTTTGTATCCTGAGACTTTACTGAATTCGTTTATCAATTCCAGGAGTCTCTTGGTTCAATCCTTGGGATTTTCTAGATATAATATCATATTGCCAGCAAAGAGTGATAGTTTGACCTCTTCTGCCCCTATGTGGACACCCTTCATTCCTCTCTCTCCATTAAACTTTAACTCTCCATTCTCCTCACCCCAATTCCAGGCAGTCACTATTCTATTTTCTCTGTGAATGTGATTATTCTAGGTACCTCATATAAATGGAATCATGTATTTGTCCTTTAGTGACTGGCTTATTTCACTTAGGGTGTTTTCAGCATTCATCCATGTTGTAACATTTGCCAGATTTCCTTCCTTTTAAAGGCTGAATGATATTCCATTGTATGTATATACCACATTTTGTTTATCCATTCATCCATCCATGGGCATTTGTATTATCCTTTTGGCTATCGTGAATAATGCTGCTATGAAAATGAATGTGCAAATATTTATTCAAGTCCCTGTTTTTTTCAATTCTTTTGGTTATAAACCTAGAGATGGAATTGCTGGCATATGGCAATTCTATAATATTTTTAAATTTTTGAGGAACTGCCGTACTGTCTTCCACAGTGGCTATACCATTTTCATTCCCACCAGCAATGTACAAGGGTTCCAACTTCTTTCTCAACAGTCTTGGAAGGTATTATATTTTATCTCCATATTATAGACAAGGAAACTGAGGTTCAGAGAAGTGATGACTTCCTCACAGTCACACAGCTTCTGAGTAGCAGATCCCATGTGGGAAGCTGGGATTTCTGACTCTGTGTCCACTATACTTCCCTGGCCCTGCAGCTGCCTCAGTTACAGAACAGCAAAGAAGTCCACTGAAACCCAAAGCAAGCAGAGCTATATCCAGCCTAATGAGAATGAGGCCAACACATCAGAAAAAAAGATTCAAGTAACAGAGGGAGAGAGGCAACGTGCTGATGCAGCATTGAGGCCCGCGATGCTGTCGATCCTGGAGCTAACTTCATGATTATTCTTCAGATAGTTGGGTTGAGTTTCTGTTGCTTGTAACCAAGTGGGTTCTGACAAGTACAAATGGCATTTAAATGGATGAGATTACACAGGAGGCAAACATAGGTAGGACTGAGCTGCAAAACACGGTAATAATTAAAGATCCATACAGAAGGAGGAGCCAGCATTTTGGTTAGATTGTTTCTTGTCTTTGGTGACAAATGGGACCAGAAAAATAATGTAATTCATTGTATTGCAGAAAGAAAATCTGCTGGCAGAGTACTGATAATGTTTTAAACTGGGCAATAGGTACGAAAGGGTCCTCATGTTTGCTAATACCCAAATTAAAAAATTTGGTCATGGCTTAATGTTGCCACATCATTTCTTTGTTCAAAGAACAGTACCTCTTTGCTGGAGAGCGCCACTGCCGCTGAGTCATGCCATCCAAGATAACTGTGGCTACCTGCCTTTTCTTGGCACCCAGCACTCTGAGATGCTGGAATTCAGGGGTTTTGGCAGAGACAAGTCAGACATGTGCAGATTGTTTGTAAATATCCGTGAGCCCTTTGTGGCTTGACTGCTCAAAGACAAAGGAGCTGGGACGGTACCTCTGTTGGCCCCTGAATTCACTTTGGATGAGACAGGTTGGTGTCTGCCAGCTGGGCTCCCCATTCCTAACAATATCCCGACTGGCATCTTCGGCTCCAAAAGGGATTGTTCTGGCTCCCATGTCAACAGTAGGCTCTGCACCAAACTGATAATTTGAGCAAATTGTACAGAGTTATGAGCTGTGAGATGATGAGTTTTGCCCAATAAGGAGTGTTGAGACAGCCAAATGGTGGCTCTGGAGTGAGTGCCAGGAAGCCCATCTTAGGGATGGGAGTGGAGTCATCGTAGAAGTAGAGGAATGGCAGGGACTGCAATAACAGTCTGCAGTTAGAAGGAAGAGTTTGCTATTTTAACCAGACAAAAGCAGACAAAGGGAAACTCTTCCTTTTGCAACACAGGAAAGAAAATGTGGATTCCAAGTTGTCTTACTTACTCTGGGACACCATTCAGCTGGCTGCATATTTGCATTCTCCCAAGAATTCTTGAGTAATTAGCTCTCCATAAGCTGCACATGTTCAGGAAGAAAATAAGTCTTGCAAATGTAGAAGAGTTTCATGAGATGATGTGTCATATGGAAATACAACACTTTATGGAGACTCAGGAGTCTCTGTTCATTCACTATGCATGTTCTCAGTTGAATTAGTAAAATTTTCTAATAAGGGGAGCTACATCTCTTCAATCTCTGAAAATACAAAGCCTAGAGAAATTCCTTGAGTGTTTGTGCACTTGAGCATTTGGCTACACAATCTATAGATAGTGGCTGAGTCTCATCCTGAAGAACAGAAGGTAGCATGGCCGATGCCTGTCTGACTCCAAATGCAGTGCTCATTCAATGTCCCCATCCCCAGCACTCTCCACTGAACCCTGCATGGCATTCTAAAGAAAGGGGGAACTATCCTGGTGTTGCCCCTTTCACTCCAGGGAATCTGAAACTCCCTCACTCAATTTTCCTATCCCTGATAGAGTGGAAAAAATGCATGCATCCTTAAACTGCTTTGATGTCATAAAAATAAATATAATAATCCAAGTTATTTGGAAGACATTTTATTTACAAATAAAACATATATTTATGGAGTACAATGTGATATTTTAATAAATGTATACAATGTGGAATGATTAAACCAGGCTAATTAGCATATCCATTACCTCATCTACTTATCATTTGTTTTTGTAGTCAGAACATTTAAAATCTACTCTTTTAGCAATTTGGAAATATACAATACATGATTATTAACTACGGTTACCATGCTGTGCGCTAGATCACTAAAATGTATTCCTCCTGTCTAACCGAAACTTCGTACCCTTTGACCAACATCTCCCCTTCCTCCATCCCACCCTTTACCCCTAGCCTTTGGTAATCACCCCTCTACTCTCTGTTCCTATAAGGTCAATTGTCTTAGGTTCCACATATAAGTGAGATCATGCAGTATATGTGCCTTTCTGTGCCTGGATTATTTCACTTAACAGTGTCCTGCAGGTTTGCCTATGTTGCTGCAAATGACAAAATTTCCTTCTTTTTAAAGGTTGTATAGTATTCCGTTGTGCAGAAAATTCTTCATAACCCCCAAATATCATTACTATGTGATAATTAAGGCAAGTGTATAAAGTATAGAAAACTTCGGTAGGTCAAACTAACAATAGAAATGCTGATCTGAATGAGTCTATGCAATGCATAGACTGCGTTTTTTAAAATGCAACAGCATATAATAATTAAACCTGCTATGGTGTTGGGAACCAAGTAGTATACGTACTTAGCTAGTGACTAGATGAGATGGTGTATAACTGACGTAGTTATTTATATGCTTAATTGATCTGAACATTTACCCTATACTGCTATTTACATCATTAATTTGTTCAATTTGCTAAAAGAGTTTCCTAAGCAAATGTGTCTTCATTTCAGCACCTGTTGTGAGTCCCAAATATTTGTATATTCTGGCTTAATAACCGAGTGCCTGAGAAGTGAGTTCCAGGGCCTTACTGTTTAATATTTGGGTTTGTTCCCCAGCCTCCCATTTCCTGGCTATGTGGCCTTAGCCAGATTACTCAACCTCTCTGTATCTCAGTTTTCCCAATAATAAAATGAGGTGACCCTCACAGTCACCTCAGAGGGTAGGTAGGAAGGGTACATGAATTAATTCATGTAAAATAATTAAAGATCCAGATGAATAGTAAGTGTGTCATACATTTCAGTTCCTATTGATTTATTTTCCTTGAAATTACCTACAGGAATTTTACCATGTGACATTTACAGTGACATTGTCCTATGAGAACCAGCACTATGTGGAAGAATTCTATAGTGGTTTTAGCTCAAATTTATATCCTTGATAGCTTTGCATTATGAAAAGAGCACCGGGAAGGAAGTTAGGATATCCGGGTTTGGCCGGCACAGCAATCAACGATGTGATCTTAAATGAGCCCCTTTACCTTCTAAACATGTTTCCTCAAGAAAAATAAGGAAAGTGGATTAACTGCATGATCTCAAGACAACATAATGTGCTGAAAAGAACCTTGGAGCAAGAGTCCAAAGTTCAAGTTCTAATTTTAGCCCTTATTGGGCATAAAATTCACAGCAAGTCATACAACCTCTTGGAAACTCAGTTTCCACATCTGGAAAGTGTGCAGAGTGATAGAAATACTTCACTCCCAGGTTTGGGGTGAACAAAAAATTATACAATGAAGAATGATAAACTATAAAGCACTAAATAAATGTAACGTAATATTATTAATAAAATCTTATTTAGTTTAATTTTTGTGCTAACGTTTTTATTTTCCTATAATCTTTTCTAATTATTTGTGCTCCTGTAGGTTGAATTCTGTAGGTTGGAACCAGGCTATAAAAATCTGTTTTTTTGGCAGTCAGACTGTCTAATATAAACAATGTCTTCCCTTAGTTAAGATAACAACTATAAATTTTCGGTTTGCCCCGGAGTCATTACCTGAGTCATCATCCTGTATGAGACAAGAAATCTAAGAATTATCTGTTTGTCCATTTTCCTTTCTTTGTGCAAGTATCCCTGAAGATATAACGTAAGAAATAATGTGCCTCTCTCTTGGGTTTCTTAATATTTTAAAGGGCTATTGTAGAGGAAGAGAGTAAAGGAAGACAATCTTCATCAAGAAAGGGCACATGCATATGGCCCCTGCACACACACACACACACACACACACACACACACACACACACAGACAATAACACACCACAACACACACACACAGACAAGAACATCAACACGACGCCATGCTCCAGCCACTTTCCTGCCACTGGGCCCTCAGTCATGCTGTCTCCTCCATCTGGAATTCCCTTTCCTCCGATTTCTATTAATATCTGTCCCGTCATACCTAGAATTCAGGGTTTTATTAAAATCTCACATTTTCAATGAGACGGATTGAGTGGTTCTTTGCCCTATCAATAAGCTTTAAGGTAGATATTCCTCTTTCACAGATGACGAATCTGTCAGAGGAGGGATTAAATAACTTGTTCAAGGTTGCCTTTGAGAAATTTGCAGAAAAGTTTAACTCATGTATTTTTTTCTCCTCTCCCCCAGGTGTATCTTTTCAAATCCTCCTAGTCTGAACCAATTTACACCCCTCCTTACCCGTCTGGTTCTCCTATAACACGTATATAAAAGCAGATGGTGTCTTATACTGTAGAGTTCCTTGTGAATAGATGCTTCTCTCCCCAGAAGGTAGGTCTCATAGAGCAATAACCATCCTGTTCTACAAATTCTTCATAGCTTTTAGCACTGCGTATGTACCCAGGTGTTGCAAAATTTATATTTGTTACATCGAAGTGGAACATCCCAAGGATACTTTTCTACTACCTCTCTATGAGAGTCACAATTCTCACCTAAAGAATATCTTTGGGAAACACCTGGAGCACCAACATGGATGCAAGTGATGATGACCCAAGGCCTGTGGCCACCTTCTGCTAACCCTACAGTGCTAAAAGGCAGAGCTTTCTCATTCGAAAGAACAAGGGAAGACAGGCAATCCATTCCAGATAGCTTTGAGTGATGTGTCCTTGACACATTCTGAGTTAACTGTGGTCTGAAGGTCCATGGCCATTTGAAGTATGATTTTAATGACTCTCATTACTTCTGTCATTACCACCACCCAATAAAAACCACCATCAGCTTAATGTGATTATTCCTCAATTGCACAGTGCCTCCAGACTCCAGCAAGCGACAGAGCATATGGTTTTTGCCAACAGCATTATTCATCAATGGAGGATAAAAATCACAGCAGCACCCGGCTTGTCACAGTGTGTAATGGCTTCGGGCAAGTCACAGCTTCAACTCAGCTTGGGTCTTTCAAAGATGTGGGCCCTTTTTCCACGATGCACTTCATAAAAGTGAAAATGGGACACATGCTGAATGAGAGTTTCAGAACAATGAAAACCCTATCATAAGGAAGCAATAGTTAAAATTATATTATCCCTAAGAGCAAAGCATAGTAACAAGTTAATGCAATTACTAATTCAGCTTTTTTAGAGATAGAAGCAAACAGTGCAATTAAATGCTTAGTCTATATTTTTTCAAGGGCCTAATGAAGGGGAAATAAATGAACTGGATCCGCTTCTTTCTACCCTTGCCTCTTCTGTGCCTTCAGAGAACAGGTTTCCCACCTCCCTCTCTCCAATTTCATTTGAAAAATAAAACAGGCCTCCGGCTGTGAAATGCATTATGCTCTACAACTGTGCACCTGGAATAGAAGCCATCATTTTTAATGAAGGTTGCCAAGAATTTTGTATCACTGCCTGGCAGCTTCCTATCCTCTCGTTAGCCGGCTTATTCCATTTAACAAAAGATCCACCTACACTGATTTGTATGTGAATGTCAGTGTGCACAGTGTGCATTGTGACCTGTCCTTATGCAAACACAGTACCAGTCTGACTCATCATTTTACCTGTGACTCCTCCACACAAACCAGACAGATGATCTACTCACGACCTCCCGAACACCGTTTTCACTTGCTGGTCATTACACCATTATGTATGTGCCATTCCCTCTACTCGCAGGGGCATTTTGGAATGAATACCAAATGAAGGTGACTACTCTCAGCCACCCACCTAGGAGGGCCTGGTCTGACATACTGACTGGCAGTTCACGACTGCAAAGAGGACAGACGAGAGGGTGGCTCAGCTCTTTGATGCTAAGGAAAAAAAACGGAAATTCACCTATCTGCATGTAATTATAACCTTTATTATCCATCAGTACCAAGCCAAAATAGTTCCTGTTTGGACACGCATTATTATAAATGAACAACCACATTTAGTAGATTTTTGGCCAGTTCCAAATGCAGAGCAGGGTGATTATTTTGATCAACCCAACGCACACATTTCTGGTTCAATGGACGTACTAGGTGACAAGACCCCAAACTGTGTATAAATAGAACACAAATTCATGAACAGTTAATTTAGATACATGTATGGCAAATTAACCTGTATTTCACTGATCTAAGATGCCACTGATCGTAAGACACATCATCATTTAATCTGTCACGAAGAAGAAAAAAACCAATTAAACCATGACACCAGACTTCCATATTAGAATTTCCCTTTTTATGTTAAATTTATATCATATAACTACATACTTATTTAAGCAACACGGGACCACAATGTCAACATCCATGCCCAAGTTTCCACATGCCCAGTGACAACGACATGGTCGTGACTGCAGCCCAGCCCACGGTGACTTGGACACCATCAACCATAAGATGCATCCTGGTTTCAGTGGTTCAACTGTGAAAAAACAGGCACCTCAGCATTGGGGAAATACGGTATCTGTCTGCTTCAGATGAGCCCCTCATGCAACCACCAGCCTGCCCTCGCCTGACTCCAGCTCCAGCCCCAGGTGACACATCAGATCGTTTGTGTCCTGGGCGTCTTCTCTTCCTTTGTCTCCTTCCTGTGCCCTGTGATGGTCCTCCCTGAGCTGACTCACTGGGCTACTCAGTGACCAGGGAGTTGTAAGGCTTAAGCCTTTTTGTATTTTATTTTAAAAAATTTTCCAAAGCTCCCTTAACACTTGCCATTGTCACCTTGTTTCTACTATTACTGCTCTCGGTTTATGTATTTATCGCTTTATTTATTTTTGAAGTTTCTTTTTCTTTACATCAAGAAAACCTTCCCTTGATTAAAAAAAACAGTAACTTCCTGTGTTCTCTCACAGGAAAATTGATTGTATTTATTTATTTTGAGAATGAAAAGATTATTATTTTTAATATATATTTTTTCACTGCAGTACCATGTACATAGCATGAAATTTACCATGTTAATCATATTTTTATTACAACAGAATATTTTAAATTTTTGTGCTATTGTGCTCACATACTCTGCCTGTGTTATAAACACCACAAAACATCGCTATTATTTTTCCCCCAGGAGGCTTTTAGAGGCCTGTACTGATTTGGGGTAGAAAAGAACAGGGGTCCTGGGTGCTAGTTCAAAGACTGCTTCTCCCCCATCTCCAGGAAGCCTCCTAAACACATCCTCTCTATTCGCCTACATTTTTTTTTCCCCCAATCTTTTTAAAATCTGTTACAGCTATACAGCAAGATCAAAGGGAACACCTTATCCCTGGGGCTTCAGTCCCTGGCTGGAGAGAAACACAGAAAGGCCTTTAACTCTTTCCTGGACATCACTGAGGTTATCCAATCATCTCATGACCCCTTGGCCAGAGTGGGAGAGATTCCCCTACATCCTAACACACATACATACACACACACACACACACACACACACACACACCCTTCAGGCTTTCTGCTGTCTCTTTATTTTCTTTATGTCACCTTTGAAGAGGCTTTTAATATTCATGTTAACCTGATTTCACCTGTATAAAAATGTTTGGGGACATGTGGGCATTCTGTGATTTGCCCTGGTTCTAAATATCCCCGAGGGTGGTCCTGACCCACATAAAAATAAGTTTGCTTCAGAGCCAACTTCAAAGCCTACCTTTCTGACCTCCAAACCTCAGGTAATCTCATTCTCCTCTGATCAGTGATGGTTCTTCCTTATATGATATTTATACGCAACAGTGTGCTGGTGAATATTTAATAACTGTCTCTTGGCGGAGGGGGTGGTGCAGGGGGAAAAATGTCTTGCTTTGTAGAGTTTGTCAATTTCCATGGTGTAAATACTCCTGCCATGGCCAATTTCAAGCCACTGATATGATGGCACTGACCACAGTTGGGAAGAAATGCACAGTGGCACACCATTAGGTAGTAATTCCATCACACAGATACGATAAACATAAATAACTTCGAGATTGGCAATAATAGCAAGACGTAGTAAAATAATTAGGAAATGATGATTTTTGATTGTATATTACCTTTGCTGTTAGTATAACTTCTTTAATTGTAAGTTTATATAATTTAATTTTTAATAATGGCTATGTTTAATAACGAGCTCACAAAACTCAGGAAAATTTAGCAACTGGCTCTTACAAGCTGGTATGAGCAGCTCCAGCTCACCAAAGTAATAAACTATGTGCTACCTTATATTATTTTTTTATCTTTTATGTCCCTAATTAAATTATATACTTCAGATAATGAAGCTGTTTGTCTTATGCTTTGTTTTATTTACTGTACTGCTACACACAGATAGGTAATTAACTTCTAATATTAATAATGATGTTTACTCATTATAAATGTTTTTAAGAGGTCATTAAAATTTACCAATAACAAAATTTAGACTATGCCCAAAATCTGACTCTTCTTCAAATCCTATCTTTAACCTAAAAAAGCTTATGACTAAAAAGTATGTTATCAAAAAGGATATATTACTGTCAATGTAATTGAATCATTTTTGCCACCAACTATATCATCTACCATTAATGGCAGCAGTGACTAGCTTTGTTACCAACATTGTTAGGAGCATTGGTCAATTTTCAACACCAACAAGCAAGCAAGGCAGATCCTATGATTGTTGAAGTTAGAGCTCTACCGTAAAGAGTATTCTTGGAGATGGGAGTTCCATTCAGGGGTAACCAAACTGAAAATTTTAATTAACCAAACTCCCAAGAATGACCAATCCTTCTAAAATTTACATTTACAAAGAATTGGCATATACCCCAAAATGCCAGCTTATTATCAAGGAGATACTATTATTGTTCCCACTGGAGCAATAGCTTTCTGGTAACTATGATACTGGTATTCATTAACCAGGATCCTTCCTTCCTAGAAGCAAGAAATCAGATTAGCAATGAGAAGAGTATTTGGTGAGTATCAAGACAGAACATAGGAAATTTAAATGTCTCAAAAGATACATCCTCCAGGATATGAACAGTCCAAATGAACCATTTCTGTTCTGCAATGGAGCATATCTATCTAATCCCCAGACTATTAATACTTACCAAAGTGCATTGATCATCTTTGAAAAGTGCTGATAAAGTCTTGAAAATCCCCATTGTGTGTCACCAAAAGCACTATTATCTCATGCAAGAGAAGTTACAATTAAATAAGTTTTAGCTTTGTATGTTACAGTTGTATGGCAGACACAGCTTACTGAGAATATGCTCCAGTCCCGGATTGGCAAACTCATAGCACACGTGCTGCCCCTACCCCTTCCCACACTCTTGGCAGACATTACTAATTGATCTCTACACTCTTCCCCTATTGAGTCTTACAGTTCTTCCTGACATTCCTGACACAGCCCTCTGGGCAGCACTAGCAATCCTGGCCCTGGGCTCCAGATGAAGAATTAGGAAGCAAGCCTCTCCAGGGAAGGTAAGGGGTCCCCATGAGTGAGTGCATTATTTCAGGTTTGTTTTGATGGTGCTGCTCTCAGAGGGTTAACCTTTTGAAAATCTTATTACCAGTTGCTCCTTCCTGTAAACTCTTGGGTACTGACTACAAAGGGAATATCAAGAGCTCTGTGTTGGCTTTGCTTTTCCCTCCTCCAGTGTTGCAATGTGGAAGTGCCTGTGTCTTACTTAGACTCAACTGTTGGCCATCACTTTTGTCAGTGAAGGTCAATGGTCATATTTAAGCTTTCCTTGGCTCTTTGCCGCTTCCACTAGAGGGCGCCACTAGAAGGGCGAGGAGGTAAAACTGAAAGGAGGACATCTTCCTCCCCAGCGCCCTCGTGCTGGCTCTGTTTGGCCTCACCGTCCAGATAAGGAAGATCTCACCTAGCTGGCACCACCTCTGGTATACCAAATAGGTAGCCACTTTCCACACAAGCAAAAACATCTCTTTACCCCCCTGTACTACCCATCTCCTCTGATCCCGAACACCTTGCATTCTCCTCAATCACTTTCCTGTTTACTCGCCTTCCTCCTTCCACTGGACTATGTGCTCCACGAGGGAAAGGCCAGTCTTTGTGTGTCCTGCCATCACGGAACCTGGTATAGAGTAGTCTTCCATAAACATCTGTGCGTTAGGTTATAGACCTCATGTGCTGAAAATCACCGGCCTCTTACTCAGGGTGACAGAAATGGAAACCACGCTTACTAAGTTGTAGCAAATTTTCCACCAGTTCATAAGCATGCACTTGCACCCTGCTCTCTGCTTCTTCATCCCAGGAAATAACTCCCATATGGCCACTAGTTTTCTGCTCTTTCACCTAATAGAATTAGGCTTCTTAACTCTGCATCCATAAGGTTTGATACGGAAGGAAACTGAGGATGTCATTCAACTTGACGTTGTAGCAGTCTTCACGGAAGGTCTCACGGGAGAGTTTTGGGGACAACCCTCTAATCAGAACGATGTCTAGCTGCTCCCCTTCTCCCACCTTGAAATTCTTAGAGTTTTTTTTTCTTGTTGACTTTAATTATGTTCTTCCAATAGCCTTTTGAAATTGAGCAAGCTCCTGGGAGCATTTTGAAAGGCCCTATGAGCTCCCTGGTCAGCATTTTCAATCTCTAATTACAACTTTGCCTGATGGCTTTCACTTAATACTTCTAAGGTGGAGCTGAAAGTAATTGATGGTTTTGAAACTAACTCTTCAATAGCAACTGTCAACGTATTAAGGCTTAATTCCTCTTATGATCTCAGAGAAGTTGCTGCAAGTAAAGAGGAAACTTATGCTATCTTCCATCCTAAGAAAATAGAGGAATTTTATTAGAATATAGTGAAATATTTATAAGAACATTAGAGCTTATGGAACCCAAGGACTGAATTCACTTCAAACCTTCATTTGCATACTTGCTTCCAGGGAAATCTATTATGGGATGGCCTGGATATGTCACTTTGAAAATCCTGCTTTAATGAACAAATGGGAAAAAGGTGAGTAGTTTTCTGCAGAAAGAACAGTTTTCTCACCCACTGCCTTCCTGGAAAGATAAAAATGTGCTCAAAATATAGTATAGAAATAAAGGGACTATTTTGAAACAGAGACAAAAACATTTTGACTCGAGAAAGGAATGTCAGTGATGTTGGAGAATTTCTTTAACACAAAGAATAGGCTTTACTTTTTGTTGAGAAGGCAACTCTGTCTCTCAAGCTTTAGTCCTGACATTCTGTTTTACCAAACTCTTATGCTAATTTTTGGCTTCTCTGTCTTCTCCTGGCCTTCCCTTAAGACTTCCATGTTAATTGGTTGGCACCCATCGTCTTTCCGACAGGACATTTCAGTCCCTTCCACATGGCTTCTTCCACCAAATGTACACTACAGCACCTCCACTAGCCCATCACAGATGCTTCATCCACTCATTCAACAAACGTATTTTGGATCTTCCATTGGGCGGACGTGATGGATACGGACACAGAAAGCAGTCCACTCTCTCAAGGAGCTTGCAGTTCAGTGAGAACTAGACCGTGTAGAAACTGTCTGGCAACGTTACAAACTATATTAAATTTTCAAGATATATTTGAGTTCTCAGGGGCTGTCATCACTCCTCCATGCTTGAGGTTCTGACTAGCTGACACAGTTGTAACACTGATCTAGTGGGCAAGGTATATCTGTGATTCCTTGACCTAAATCTAAAGACCCCCAGTATGCCAACAGTGCTGAGAGAGAAAGCTTAGGGAAGACTGGTAAAATTCTGGAACGGCAGCAAAGAATAGGCACAAATTCATAGAAAGAGAGCCCTGCTGTACTTTAACTCAGTAGTGCTAGAGTAAGATACTGCGTTACTGGGGATTAGGCTGTTCCTGAAGCCGAGCTCTATCAATCCATTGTCTAATAGGTTTACCTGGAATAATTCACACTCCCTTCCTGAACATTCTACCTGGCCAAACTATTCATGCTTCACATAAACCTCAGAGCCCACAGAGAGATTCTGCCATCCTAGTTTCTCTGGCACACCGCAATAAGAATCCATTGTTTTTATGAAGTAAATGATCCTTCATACCAAAAAGCACATTTATGGGCTAGCTCAAGAGACGTCAATTCAGACAGAAGCCTATCTCCAAGTATAGAGCATTAAAAAAAGCATTCTTGCTTTCACTCTTCCCTCAAGCCCATGCTTAAAGTCAGCATCTATGTAATGCTAATGATTCTTAAATCAAAAGGCATTCATTTAATGGAGCTGTGGCTGTACCCAGCAGTAAGTTGCCTCCTGCCATATGGCTTTGGGCATGAAGCGATTAAACGATATGTCTGGAGCCTCTGTTGCCAGGCTATTTAATGGTGTTATGCATCAGGAGCCCTGAGATGGCTGGGAATCTGTTTTCAGTTTGCATTCCCAGCAAAAAATAGGACTCCTTTTGGCCTAGAGGCATTTAAATCCTCCTCCACTAATCACTAGGGCATACAGAAGCACAGATACTGCATACAGTTCATAGGCACGCACGGCCCAACTCTAACTCACAATAGAGACAGGGACCTTCATTAGTCAGCCATTCCCAGGGTTTAAAAACAAAGAGAATGATAATCTGTAGTGATTAATAAAGCAAGAAGAAAGAAAGACCCAGCACAGAGCCCTTGAAACAAGGACAATTTGGGGCACAGTAAATAGGCTGCAGCCCGGACCTGTTTGCACACTGTTCCTCTGGCTAAGACGAATCGCTCCCAGGCAGTGATCCCATCTTCTGTGCTAGGCACCGGAACATCTATCTCTCATCTCATCTTCACAACAGCCCTTATCAAGAGGTACTATTATTGTCCCCTTTTGGCTGATGACAAAACAGAGGCTTAGAGGAATTAACCTGACCAAGGTCACAGCTAGTTGGTGGTGGGGCTGAAACTCAAACAAGTCCGCTGGACTCCAAAGCCAAAGTTCTCCAACCACAATGCTAGTTGAGTGTTATTACAAGTTCCTTAGTTAAAGGAAATTGATGATGAATACCACTAGGTTCTCCTAGTTCCTTGTTTTTAAATTTAATCAGTAACTACGTAGGATCCTCATTACAATGGGTAGATTTATTTTCAACAAAGTGTTTGGTTGGCTTCATAAAATCCAAAGTTAAGGAACCACTTCAAGTGTTATTACATGCAGACACCTGATCCAGCAAACCATACCTACCTATTGTCAATGAAATTCCGGACCCAGAAACAGCAGCAATAGATAACTATCTTCTGTTCAGAACTTTGCCTCGATATGGCTTATGCCATCTTCTATGATATCCATCATAGTATTGTAAGTATTTTTAGGAATATAACACAGTTGCTGTTCCCAGAGATCATACACTCCCACTGAAGAGAATGGAAATCTAATACTAGGAGTTTAATTCCTCAGTAGCTCAGACTGTGCTACACACATTCAGAGACTCAAAAGACCTCAAAAGAAAGCTCTTGTTACTTTGCTATGTGAAACACCAGCTCATAGTCATCATCCTACCAGATTAAAATCAGAAAAGGAACTCTTGTTCATATGCTTGACTTAGCATGAATAAGTCATTTGAAATCATAATTGCTCTGGAACTTTGGTGCCCACAGGCAAAAAGTCCTATAGAGAATTTAATAAAACTGTAGACATTGTACCAACCAATCCCTTTGGAAATTTCTAGCATAACTCTGAGAGTTATAAAACTTCCTTCTTGGAAAAGACAGACGCACTGTCTCACCCTCAGCAAACAGCCCCTTTCCTGATGGGTCCTGCTTCATTAACTTTTAACTGGTGCTTTTAATATTCAGTTTGTACTTTTAAACTTTCAAAGCTTTTATCAGATGTTCTTTGAAACCAAAAGCATACCATTAAAATACACATGTTGACAACGTGATCAGATTTCTTTTAAACTTATTCACAAAGACCTTGAGAGGATAAAGAATGTATTTAATGATAGGAACAAGCATGGCGCCAGTAATGAAGGGTTCTGTTCTGCCAATAATACCCAAAACTAAGGCAATGATTTTTGCAAGCCTTATTTTGCTTTAGAAATCTACAGGAAAGCACTTTCACATATATTATCTTATTTAGTTCTTCTGACAACCACAGAGCCAAGCAGAGTGGGTTTTATTATCCTCATTTTAAAATACAGAAACTATGGTTGAGAGCATTTAAATAACAGAGCCAAGCTTACACAACCAGTAAGCTACAGAGTCAGCGCCAGAATTCCAGCCCTCTGGTTTCCAGCCCATTGCAATTTCAACTCAGCTATTTATATCAAACAATATAACTTCTATTCTTATGTGATCTCTGCAAGGAGAGGTTGCAAATTCTATTTGTCTTTGCATCCCTGGCACCTGACTTGGGACAAGTAAGAATTTATGGTGAACCTGAAATAAAGACACCTTGTTCTAATGTCTGGGCTTTTTCACAATCACTATTACCAGTTACCTGGGTTGAGCTGATTCTAATAAGGCAAACGTTTCAGGTTTTCGGTATGCATTGACAGAGAGCTTTCCTGTATTCCATGGCCACACAGTGGATTGCTAAACACAACTGGTTATCTAACTAACCTATCCCAAGAGGAACCTGGCAAGTTTAGTGGGTAGATTGGTCCAATTTACTCCCCCAAATCCGTCCTCCCTACTTGAGAATAGGGACTGTCATTCCTACAACTAACTTTCCAGAAAATGTCCTTGCCTATAGTCTCTCCCAGGAGGATCTCTAGACAGGATCTTATGTAGTGGTAGCCGTGATCTGCTCCCAGTGATTCTTCTTTGCCCCCCAACCTGGCATAGGTAATTAGAGCCGAGATGGTGCTTGGGCCGAAGACAGTCCGTGACCACCCAAAAACCTGTGAGGAATCTTGGCAGGAAGGTATGCCCTAACAGGAATGTGTTCCCTATCAGAAATTCAAAGTGAAGATATAAGAAGAGAGTAACTCGGGAGTGAGAAGAGAGAGAACCAGAGATGGTGGAGCACCAGAACAGGGAACTCGTTTAACTTCCTACTTGAATTCCAGCCGGGGTTACAGAGCTGATGGCTGTCGGTTGGAAGCAGGGCTGGGTTTTCTTTCCTTCTAGGCCAGTTTCTATTTAATCGTTACGGATCCCAATCCCTTTAATAATCTGATAAGAGATATGGTTCTCCTTTTCCCAGAAAAAAAATATATATACACACATTCAGACTGTGATTGTATTTAATTTCAAGGGATTTCTAGATCCCCTAAGCCCAGCTTCAGATTCACTAGGGATCCGTGGACCACAGGGGAAGGAAGCTTATGTAAACTATTAGTTCATCTCAGATGGCTATGGTATCACATCTACCTCTGAAGCTCAGCATCTAACATAGGGCCTGGAACATAGAGGGCATTATGTACATCTTGGTAGAATGAGTGAGTAATTGCATGAATGAATAAGTAAATAAATAAAAGAAATAAAATTTGAAGTTCATGTCCTATGGACAGCACATTGAGAACATCCTCTTCCTTCCTGTTATGAAATACTTTATGAATATAAGCTGGGTGGTATGTCAGGAAGAAATGTCTGTTACTCAGATGGTGTTTAATATATCCATCAACATAGTTGATGTTCACACTCTCCTTTTCCATATTTAGAGCTAGAAGGGCATTGTGCCCACCAGTATACAAATAAGAACTTAGCATGTCAAAGCCTAAGAGGGCAGTTCTATTTTCTAGTAGACATAGAAATGAAAAGTTACTATGTTTTCTACCTGAAATGTATGTGTAGGGATTATTTTGAATTTTAAGCTCCTTTTTCCTAAAACATTTTAAAAATAATAATGACACTTTTATTTCTTTTCTGATTTGGAGGAGAGAAGTCTAGTTATTTTCAATAATCTAGGGTTCTATTTGAGGGGGTTAACATTAGCTGGCTCCTCAATTCACTACACATGTCTTGTTTCACTGAGAAGGAGAGGAAGAGAGAGACAGAAACAGGGAGAGAGCAGCCTACTTTTTTTCAGTTGCTCTTGCCAGCTTTATTTGAGCTATTAACCATCTAAGGCTTGACCAGAATGCAAACTCTTCGAGGTCAAGGTTATGCAACATAGCTTTGTTCCGATCCCCTGCCCTCTGTCATCCTATGTGTGTTACAGATAGAGGGATTTTAATTAAGTTGTACTGTGGGCCTTAAAGTGAGTAGGATAGACCTGCCTTTTGATTTGGAAAAGGAAAAAAAAGAGAATTATTGCAGAATGTAATGATCTCAAATTGTAAGTATTCAAGTCATTATTTCAAACTGATTACATTCAAAGATAAGAGCCTATCCTGTGGGCTAATTTTTAAATTTCTTAATTCTTAATCATGACACTCCTATGTGAAAGGCTGCGCTTCGATTTAAATCTTCGGTAATTAGAATTGCAAGGTATGGCCTGCAATTGCATGCTTTCGTGTAAAGAGCCGGTCCCTTTTCCGGATTTCATGCCCTGATGGTGCAAGAAGGCTGAGGCTTCTCTCTCTCTCTCTCTTTCTCTCTCATTCTCTCTGTCCTTCTAAAAGATAAAATAAATTTTACTTTTATATATCTTAAAAAAAAGAAGAAGACTGAAGACGCAGTTTACTCACAATGCACAGCGTACGGGATTCCGTTTGTCTCACTGCTTCCCCGCGGGTACAATGGCACAAATACTGTATTGCGCTTTCATCCAAGGAGCACACACATTCTCTCATTAATATATTGAAAGACCATTAACAGGAAATCTATACTTGGTATGTAGCATACTAACCCTAAACACCTAATTTTTGTAAGGTCTTGAATCACTTAGCTTACTTAAGCATATTTTTTTTTAAATGTGATGTTCAAAATATGGCTGCTGTATTCAGCACGCACACAGGGTAAGGAATGGTGAAAAACAAACAAACGAACATTTCCTGAATACCCTTTATGTGACAGGGACTTTTCAAAGATGATCTTATCCTGAGGAATTCTTTTTACCCACTTGAAATACCAAGAAATTGAGCTACAGTGAGGTTAAGGGACTTGCCCAAGGTCACACAGCCAAGGAAGGCAGTGTTGGGACTTGAACTGAGAATACTCCGACCGCAGTCTGGGAGCTAGTCTCTTGCTACCTCCCCTGAGACGTGAGATTATGTCTGAATCACCTCTGTTATTGAGCTTCAAATATTAAAGACCAATTCTGCTTCCCAGATTGATCACTTGAGTGGGTATGATCCAAATGTTGCCTTTAGGTCCCACCCTCCCCAGTCAGAGGCCAGGACCCCAAGGTGTGATACTCCCTCCAGTCTAAGAAAAAAACAAGTAAGTCAGAATAAGGAGCTGCTCTGACCCAGCCGCAGGAAGGTCAAGTTAAAGAACAGAAAGATAACCTGACTCGGAACTTAGCTTTCATGTTTCATAGGCAAGGGGAGCCAGATCAGGAGTGGAGACTCAGATTTTATTTCTGCCTCGAGCAAGACCTTGCAGGGTGATCTTGGGCCAGACTCACAACTGTAGTTTCTTTCCTCTTTGGAACGATGTAACAATGTCTGCCTCACATCCACCCTTTTAAGTTGGTTTTTAAAGGAGAATGGGCACAACCCTCCACGCAGTGTCCTGCGCAGAGAACAGCTGTCCCCAGGCACACAGCACGTCGTGGGACAGAAGACCAGACCATCCGACACCCTGCAGCCCCAGGGCCTTTCTCTGACTATGGAAAGGCAATCTCCTAAACTTTTATCCATGCCTGCTGCACCCGGGTGTGCAGGGTGAGTCCTAGAGGTCATGTCCCCCACGATCCCACATTCTCCCATCAATATTCTTTGCCAGTTCCAGACATTGCAGCATGACTGCTATTCAGGCTTAGAACTTAAGAGCTTGAAAAATGTGGTTTCTTGTCTCAGCATTGAGTAAACAGCCCATGGCACTGGCTTCTGACAAGTGACAACAGACACTCACAGGGCAGCAGTTGAAGAGCTGTGTTTACATGATACTTAATATCCTGGAAGGCATTGGGCACAGGGGTATGCCCGCACCCAGGTAACCCAGCCCATGGATTCGGACCAGTGGTGAGCAGCAGGGTCTCCACCGTTCGCTCGGTTGTCACCATCTCCCCTGCTGCAAGAAATGACCGATGGTGCCAGAGGATGACCCCAGCCTCTTAAATAGAAAAGGGTGGTGTGTTTGATGTCATCCAGCCAGTAGAAGAGAAAAACGACCTTTAAGAAAACGTGTTTAATGTCAGAAGGAAACATGAGGCAGCTTTTGAAGCTATTTTCATAGTCTTCAAATGAGAGAAATATATGACCAGAGCTGAGGGCTGCAGACAGCAGGCAGCCTGACTCGGCTCTGTATTTCCTTTATTCTAACCTGTCGGGGAGGACCTCGTGGGCCTGCACATTCTGAGGCACTTAATGTGCATTGTCTGATTAATCCTCATGATGACATACCCTGCTCTGGCATGAGCCAGCTATGTGACCTTGAGCCAGTCGTTAACATCTCTGGGCCTGCCCTCTTCTAATGCCAAGGTAAGAATTTTCAACATGTATGTTGAAATCCCCAAGGATTTTGCCAAGGAATGACATAGACGGGAAGACAGCGAGGCATGTTTAGGGGATAGAGGACTTTCACATAGAAAGGCAAGGCAGAGAAGCAGTGTAAGTAAATGGAAACTATCTAGGGAGAAAAGGAAAGACAAATTCAATAAGCAGTTTCAAAGTATGAACCTCAAAATAAGTGTCTTTCTTCCTTGCGATATTACTGTTTTGTGCAGGCTTAGGAAGCTAGACTATCTCCTGTCTGCCTCAGAAAACAGACAGGATAACAGGAAACAGTTTTGGATTCCACAGTGATTATAGCTACTTAAGTTGACTTACCAAATACTGTCTCAAACAGATGGTATGTAACATTTGATTAAGGGCTTATCCTGCAAGCTCAACAGGGAACATTTCTTTCCCTCTTAATATAGAAAAAATGCAGAGAAGAAGGGAAATAAACTGACAACCTTACCCATATTTCATGTATATCAGCCTGGCCCAGTGTTTATGCCCTTCCTAAAATGAATCTGTGCTTATTATGCAACTCGAGACCAAACTACGTAATGGTGACACCATAGGGTTTTGGTGAAGAAGGATATTGAAGATCATGTCAGTTAAGCCCCTGATTTTATGGATGAGGAAACTGAGACACAGAAAGGTAAACTGATCTGCCCACAGTCACATTGTGGCAAATCTGGGGCTGGGTCTCCTAACTCCAGGTCTGGCATGCACACTAGCCTTTATATGTGCATGATGTTCAATATGGGGAAAACATACCAATCTGTCGGCACCATTCTTACTAAATTAGCATCAATCTGTGATGAGCAATTATCAGAACTTGAAGCTGATGGGTAATGCCATTTGAGTCCAGTTAATGAGCCAAAAGCTCGGTTCTTCAAAACACTTAACATTAATCAGCATTTGGCTTCGGTTTGTGACAAGTGTTTTCAAAACATCGCAGACAATTACAATATTCTTAGCTTTGCCTGGTGTAAATACACTATGAGAGAAAGTCAGACTTTCATAAATGACAGTCTCCAGAATGGAAATAATGAGCCCCACAGAGAGGGTACAATGTGTTCGTCTTTCCAGCAGGCCAAATGTAATTTGGGAACTAACGAGGTCACCGAGAGATTACCAAGTGTGGGCCTTCTGCTGAGTGAGGATGAAAAGGCCTCTTTTCACAATACCATAGCAGAGCTAGCAAGCAGGACCAGCCATAGTGCAGTGATGGAGGAATTACCCAGGCTGCATACCCCATCACGCGTCCCACACACACACACTCTGCCCCGATACTGAGAGGAGATGGGAACTCATCTCACAGTGGCCCGGTGCAGGGAAAGTAGCAGAGGAAAGAAACCAGAAACAAAATGGTGGTTGGTGCAAGGATGATGTCCTCAGCTCCAAACTCCAGGGTTCAAAGGACTGTTCTTGCAGACTTTTGTCCTCCGGATTTCCTGGAGCAGTTAATCTATGATTGATGGATTGATTGTTACAAGCTAAAAACCCAACTGTGGTTAATGTTAGGTTTTCTGAAAGACAGAGGATTGCTTTATTAACTAGGCTTGGGACAGCATTACTCACTGGCTAGTTTTATATTAATAAAAAAGATATTAATCAATTAACCAGCCATTGTTGATCACCCCATTAATAGTAGCATTTATTGAATAGTCACTGTCTGAAAGGAATACGTTGGAAAGCACATGGATTGCTTTAGTTTAGGGAGATCATTAGTGGAGTCCATCTACTGCATACAAAATGAGGACTAAAATGATGCCAAGGAATTGTGGAAATATTTCATTTCAGTCTCACAATAATCCTGTGAGATAAACCCTATTACCAATTTCTGTTCCCCAGATAAGGAAATTGAGGCCTACAGAGATTATAAAACTTGCCTAAGATCTATGAATATTGGGTGATGGAGCCCAATATCGATTCAAACCCAAGACTCCAATACCTGAGTCCCCACCCACTGTGTGATTCCAGTCTGGGCACTTCGGGAGGGAAAAGGTATAATGTGTGGCCACTGCCTGCAAGGCACTTACAGTACTGCTGGGGATGCTTAACAGAAATCCACGAGGAAACATACCACATAATTGCCCACAAGCAGAGGGGATTAAGGAGGCCAGGACAAGAGACAGAAGCTTCCTTAAAGAAGGGGAGAGTGAACTAGGCTTTGAAGGGTGTGGACAGTGAATAGCAAAAGGAGAGGGTTTCTAACAATGGCATCCCTCACCTCCCTATAAAAAATGACTTGCAAAATAAACTTCAGTTTCTTTAGAATAGGATACATTTAGTATGCCATTCTAACATCTTTAGTAATTCGAACATATGGCTTTAGAGGTTAGCATTTTATTCAGCTCTGAGAGATAGAAAACCTGACTAAGAATGACTTTTTTTTTTCAAATAGGGATTTTTGTCTGTCCTGCCTAATGAGGGGTCTGGGGGACGGCAGTCTAGGACTTCACAGTAGCCAGATAATGTCATCCAGGAACCAGGTTCTCTCTGTCTCCTCTGCCATCCTATGAACATACCCTCATTCTCAGGCTCTCATGGTGCCAAAATGGCAGCTATACCCAAGAATATTCTTGTGCATTCCCAAGTAGGAAGAAGGAGGAGGACAGGAAGCCCAAGGTGGGCATGCTAGCATATCCTGTCCACGTTTTAAACACTTTCCCATGATTTCCACTCAGTTACACCCTTATTGCTCTTTTTGGCTAGAATTCAGTCAGGCATAGCTGCAAGGGAATCTGGAGAAGCTAATGTTTCTGTTTTCCAGCTCTATAATACGGGAAAACAATGTGGACCAATGAATGGCTTTTGTACGACCAACCCACAGTGTCAACCTCAACCTGCCCAGCACTTTCCCCAGCCATTCCCACCCACCAGCAAACTGAAGTCCTCATTCCAAGCACACCTCAGTCAATTGCTCTCTTGGTTTCCCTTTCTTGTAATGTCCTTATGCCTTCATGGACTGTTGAACTTCTTCCATGAATCTTCCCTGATCCCAGTAGCTGGTGCGACCTGTCTTCTGGTAGGTCTCTTAGTCCTTTCTCCTCTGCCTCTGTCACGGCACTGAGCACGTGCTGATTTGGCCGCTCCTCTGCTAGAATGCAAAGTCTTCAAGTCAGGGGCCGTGTCTTGTTCACTGTTGTACCACCTGCAGCACCTCGTGCAGCTCCTGGCCCTTGCAGATGTCATGAAGGAAAGGGATGGAGCCCCATGATCAGTGCACAAGAAGGGTAAGGAAAAGGAGGCAGCCTAGATAATTTGGGGATTGTAAGGAGCTGTAGGGGAGGGAAGAAAAATTATCTTCTTCCCACTTAAGATCTCCCGCTGGGCCTAAGAACCAGACTAACATAAGACAGATTGACTGGAGGAAAACATATATGTTTTATTGAAATTTTTACATGTACATGGGAACCTTCACAAGAGAATGGAGACTTGAAGAAATAGCCAGAATAGAAAGCTTTTATACCTTCTAGGCAAAAAAGAAAAAAAAGATTAATTTGTGAAGAAACGACAAGAGACTGGCTGGGGCAGTAATTGTGGGGAAGTGACTAAGAGATATATTAGGGAAAACTAGTGGAAGATAAGGGCCATTTTAGTAAGTTTGTTTGTCCAGATCCATTTTAGCATCAATTCCCAGTCTCTGGTGATGAGGATGTTCTTCTCTTGCTGGTACAGGCAGTGCACCTTTCTCATGAGAAATTTTGTGGCCTGTTTTTGGTTAAAAACAAAAAAAAGTAGGTCAGAAATCCCTTCGTGCAGCTGCTGTTTCTCAAGTGCCTTTAGCTCAAAGTAATCAATCTGTCAAGGTGACATATTTTAGGGTGGCATGTCCTGAACGCCTTTAGAGCAGGTGGCTGGCATTACGCTGATGCCCTCGCCAGCACCAGGAGACTGCCTACTTCTGTTTCAGACTGTTGAGTGGGAGCTGATCATTGAACTCTCAAATAGAAATGAAAATCAGGCATCCAGTTTCAGGAGAAAGGTCAGGATTTGAATTGTAGGTTGGACACAAAGTGGAAAGAGCTAAGCATTTCACCCACGGTCTGAAAAGAACATGTGAATGAGGAATAGTGATCTTCAAAGAACAAGCGTGTGTCAAAGGCAGTGCCCAGCAATGACAAAGATCTAATAGCACCCAGGCTTTTCCCAGACAGGGAGCACCCAGGTGGTCAGTGTGTCCTCAAGAAGAGCAATGGAGGCCAGGATTGAGTGGGCATTTTCAGTGCCAACTCTAAATTTCAGGTTAGCTATGGAAGGAGGCAACAGATACTTAACATCATGAAGCAGTAAATAAACAAATATATTGGTCCAATCTCCTTACATTGCAAATTATAGAAACCCAGTTGAAATTGGTTTGAGATTGGCTTAAGTAAAACAAAATTTATTGGCTCATTAAAGAGCAAGATAGCTTTGACTTCAGGGTCCAAGTAATGTCCTCTGGACCTTGCCTCATTCTATCCATCTCTCTTTATTTTTGATTCTCTCAACGTTAGATTAGTTTTCTCTTACTACAGATGGCTTTCCCCATGCACCCAGGAAAGGAGACAGAAAGCAACTCCAGTCTACATCATCTTCACAGCATGTATGTCCAAGACTGAAATAGAGCCCTTCTCTCTCTCTCAGCACCTAACTCTCAAACCTTAAAGAAGAATCTCATTGCCCTTTCTAGGGTTTCCTGCCTATCCCCAAGCCAAGGGAATGGGATTTCTCTGATTGATTGGACTTGGGTCACATGCTAACTTCTCTGGGAAGCTGGCGGATCTCCCATCAAAAAGCAGTGCTGTTAGCAGAAGAAGAGGAGAAGGGATGCCGGACAGACAAAAACGGGCCTCTCTTAGTAGGCCCGTTGCAAGTAGGCTTTAACTATGTGGGCCCTGCTTCCTCATCAGTGGATTCAGACACATGGAGCTTATTGATAATCAACCGCAAAGACTTGCTTGACTCCTACTCCTGCTGCCTGCCTACCTGTTTAGATACCACTTCACCTTTCAGATGTATCCCAGGCAGAGGAACTGATGGAGCCTTGGGCTGGTCCTTCTCAAGGCTGGTTATTTTTAGTAACTGGATTCTTCCCTCGTTGCCTTATAATTACATTTGTTTTAGATTCTATTTGCTTTCCTGAGCTACGTCATGGATTTCTACTCCGTATGCTATTTCTTCCAGGCCTGGAATATATTACTTTATTCTCTCCTGGTATAACCCCCTTGCCAAGTTCACATGGCTAAGTCTCCACTCTTCTGCCTGTACTAGAGCAATCTGTGGCTGGATCCTGAGCTCTGCCCACTTGCCAGGCGTTCTTCCTTTTGTCCAGTGGTTGGACCACCCCTGTGCCATCTCTGAAGGCTAGTCCAATTTCTGAGTCCCATCTTCCACCCCTACTGGCCAATAACCAATGATAACAACTGCTAACATCTCTAAAAAACTTCCTTAGTCTCTAAATGTACAGGGTAATCAGATCACATGGAATAGCGTTCTTGTAAACACCCAAACTGTGTTTATTGCATTATAAACATTTGATCTCTACAGAGCCATGCAGGAGTGGGAAGAATGCCCACCTCCTCTTCTTCTTCTTCATCACAAGTTGTCACCTGGGCTTTTAAAGAGCTTGTACTGCTGGGTATCAAGGTATTGGGTTCCTCAAAAACAAATCCTGCTCTTTCTGCTTAAGCCTCTTCTTCCACTGAGTTTGGACCTTGTCATGGGATGTCTGACATCTGGCCCTTCCATTTCTCCCATGTCTCTTTCTAGGCTCTCATACATAAAAATACCTTTCCCCTTCCATCAGGAAAAGAGCAAAGAACTCATGCATATGGATGCAGACAAATACATCCTCTCGGGTCTGCCTCATTAATTTGCCAAACGTGCCTGAACATGAACTCCAACAGAAGAATAGGCCTAGGTTCAGGTAGAAATCTCCGCTACAAGAAAAGGCATGTTGCTGGAAAACTTTCCCAGTCTGGGTCTACATTGCCCAAGCATTCCTGTTATGTGTACTGGATACGTCTCACGCACCACTTCACATCCTCTCAGCCCCACCTCGGACAGTAGCCGTCGCTGTAGTGTTGAGTTCCATGTAGTGTTTGTCCAGCTTCACGTGGGTGTAATCTGATGAGGTCTTACCTGGACCCCACCGCATACCTCTTGCTTCCTGTCCCAGGTCTCCTCTCACACTAACGTGTGCGATACCTAGGGGAGCCTGCTTGACACTCACAGTGCAACCAGAAGTAAGAGGGTAGTTAGGGCCATGAGACCACCCTTGACCAGTAGCTGACAGAAGTTAATGGAGACATAATTCCCTCTTTTGTCTTCTAGGAAGGAATTTTTGAGACACAATTCATAAGGCTCCTCAGAAGGTTCCGGTAAGAAAGAACAGAAGTTGTCTGCAGCTGTGGCCAAACCAATAACTCACCCTAGTATGGGCTTTCCCCCCTTCCCTGTCTCACATCCCTTGTTCCCCACTCCTCCTCTTTGGGATCATTTTTCAAATAAAATACCTCAGGCTCTGCTTTCAGGAAAGTTCAAGTTAAGAGAGTATATCACGGCTTCTTGGCAATTGTCTAACAGAAAGAATAAAGTGTTGGTCCCAAAGAGACCAAGTGTCAAATTCTACCTAACTGATGACGGTGAACAAATTACTTAGCCCTCTTGAAAACCAATTTCCTGATCTTTATTACAAGGATCACGAGATTGTCCCCATGATGTTTGTCTAAATATTAACCCAGAGTCTGTATGGGGAGCCTAGCGGGTCCCTGACACAGGGTAGCTCTCAATCAGCCCTCACTCTCTTCTCTTTATTCTCACTCGTTGTTCAGATAGAAATAAGAACTGTTTTTTTTAAATTGGAGAGTTGTAAGGTAGAAATGAAAATACACATAATAAAAGGATAGTTGTGTGTACAAAAAGACATACTTCAAATAGATATACTTACCAGCACATAGATGGATGCGTATGGAAAAATTCATTAAGAGAACACTTAAAATGTGTGAAGTTATACAATAATTTTTTTAAAGGTTAAAAATTGAATGGATGTATTATATACTCCCTAAAAGGAAGAGATACATTCTTGTTCTAACACATGACTTTGACATAGAGCCACAATGGGATGAACAAATGGGTTCTTATTTCTATCAGTGCAGGAACTCCTTCTTTTAACAAGTTTTAAATGAAAATGCCCTTATTGAAAAAAAAAAAAAATATATATATATATATAAGTTTAGTATACTAACCATCCTTGTTTTTGAGTAAAGAACTTCGAATCTGAACTAACGAAAACACTGGGATTAAATCAAGACAACTAATGTAGCTAACTGTGCCATTATCTGATTATAACTGTGTCTCAGTTAATAGTAAACACTCCATGGGAGGCTCAAAGCCTGCTGTCTCTTATAATGCAGCCACAAAAGATCAAACAAGATGTGTACATTTAGGCTCAGTCATAAACAACGTTAACAACAATTAGTCCACCAGAAAATAATGTTTATCAAACTTTTTTTGAATGGCAGATTCTTTAAGAATCTGATGGAAAGGGAACATTGCATTTTTTAATTTCTCGTGTGCTTTTAAAAAGATATCAACAGTATACCCAGGGGAACATGCTTTGCAGACTCAATCTCTGAGTCCCCCCTCCCCACGTCCCCACTGGCCAATTCCCAGTGATGACAGCTGTTAACATCCCCAAAAAAGCTTCCTTAGTCTCTAAATGTACAGAGTAATCAGACCACATGGAATGGCATTCTCGTAAGCACCCAAACTGTGTTTATGGCATTATAAACATTTGATCTCTGCAGAGCCATGCAGGAGTGGGAGGAATGCCCATGTCCCCTTCTTCTTCATCACACTTTGTCACCTGGGCTTTTAAAGATATCAAATATATCTTTAAATACATATCAGCAGAGGAAAGAAAGACTGGATATTTATGTGGGAAAAAAACATTTATAGTGGCTAATTCTGGGTGATGAGAATATGGATGTGGTCATTTTTATCTTTGTATTTTTAAAAATGCATTTTTAAAAAAGAATATCATTTAACACACTTGAAACATGAGCCATACAAAGTTAGCTTTATTTTTAAATATTAGGACCATAATATAAACTAGTTTAAAAACAGGCCTGATTGAACCTCGAGCATGCACTGGGAGCAGGTTCTCGGGGGTGGCTTAGCCCCCTGCCCCACTCGGGCAGGAGTGAGGCAGGTCCCAGAGGCAGGAGGCGGGGGTCACCAGCGCCAGCCTGTGAGGCAGAACTCTGACACGAAAGGACGACTTTGACTTCATCTCTGCGGAAATGAGACTGAAAGCATTGGTCTTATTAGAGCAGATAACCCAGCTGAGTTAATCAGCCAACAGGGAGTGAGAAATTGCACAGTGAAGGGAAAGAGAAGAGTGCGTGCGGTAGGAGATGTCACACAGCCAGAGTTCGGGGCTGCCTGAACACTTGAGAGTGAGAAACACTCGTCAAATGATTGCTAAAGACGCTTCCTTCTCAAGCCTTGACTTTTACTCCACTGGCTTCTGTTCTCACCGTCTTTTCCTGCTAACATCACGCAGACTGGGGAGAGAGGAGCACTGGAAGACAGGATCCCCTCGTGTAAAAGCAGAAGGTGTCCCCAGCTCCCCTCAGTTCTCTCTGCCTCCCCTACCTAGTGGAGTGGCATTGTCTTGAGAGCCACCACTAGTGCCTTGCACAAGGTAGGGAGGCATTTGCAGTTTTTGCCGGATTTGTGGAATGGATCATACAATCCACAACAAACAGCCACGGAGCACAACGAGCACTAGCCTGCACGGAAGCAGAGCGGTACAGGGCCCAGCCCTCGCCTGGAGGCGTTCCCAATGCGGTTGAGAGGACAGAAAATGCACTGGAGCAGTGGCCCAAGGTGGTGAAGGCTTTGTGCCAAGTGAGAAAACCCAGAAAAACATGTGCACAATGACCAACAGCAGAGTTGCCCTGAAATGGGGAGGGAAAGAAACATCATGGGGATTATTTGCTTAGCTTATGAGCATCTAAGGGCAAAAACTGCATTCTTAGAACACATCTTAAAATACCAATAAAACTACACAGAAGCATAGAGATAAATCAGTGGGTTCTAGGGAGATAGAGCCATGGATGGTATAGCAGGTTGTGAGGGTAGCAGCTGTGGCAGGAGCCGAGGCGGGTAGAGGAAGCCTATCCAGTGCCAGGTCTTCCAGGTTACTGAGCTGTACACCCAGGAGACCCCACAGCGCCCTCTAAAGACTGCAAAGTGCCACCAGCCTTTGGGTGCCAGCAGTGCTAGGCCATGACACAGCCTCAGCGGTGTGACAGGACAGGTTAGAGACGCTGGTCCTCTCCTTCCCCTTTCCTCCGCCCAACACATTAAGGGAGCCAGAGCCTAGAAAGGGTAGAGAAGAAGAGAAAAGCTGTGAACCAGAATGACATTTAAATGATATGAACCTAGTTTTTTAAAACTGTGAATTTCTACAATGTGCCCTAGATATTGTTGAGAGATAGAAAAAGGGATTAGACATAGCACCGCTGAAAGTGCTGATTAGGAACAAAAAAAAATGAATCCATTTCATGTTTGCATTCCCAACATGTTGAGATTTCCCAATTACCCACTTACTGAGAGATCAGTGATAAAAGACAGAGAGAGACACAGAGAGAGGTGTACGTACATGCATACATAGAAACAAGCAATAGATCAAGATGCAAATAATTCAGGGGTAGGCCAAAAATAGCTACATTCACTGGGGGATTTCTAGTGTGCCCTTCATCGAACCAGGTGTGTTATTTTTTGTGTATTTTGTTGTTATTTTTCTTTCTTTTTTTTTTTTTTTTTTTAATTTGTTGGAGACGGGGTCTCACTGTGCTCAGGCTGGTGTCAAACCCCTGAGCACCAGTGATCCTCCCGCCTCAGCCTCCCAGAGAGCTAGGATTACAGGCGTGAGCCACCGTGCCCGGCCAGGTGTTTTATTTTTAATCCATTTCATCCTCACAACAAGTATCATGGTACCCCCATTTCTCAGATGAAGACTTTAAGAGACTTTAAGAGGTAAGTTGTCAGAGGTCCTATCAGTTGTGTCTAGCAAGTGGCTGTCTGCCTCTTAATCTCCTCTCACTGCTGGTCCCAAACCAGGATTCATTAGATCAATCTAGTCCTACTTTCTACCACCTCATTTTATAAATGCTTAAACTCGGTCCCAGAGAAATTAAAGGAGTTGACCAAAGTCATTATTATTTAGTAGCAGAGAAAAGATTTCTAACATAAGAAAGTCTTCTGATTTTTACTACAAGTCTTATAATTTTATCTACGAGAAAGAAAAAAAGAAAAACATTGCAAACTTGTTTATGGACATGTGACATGCACTTTTGTTGTGAACAGCAATTGTCATTATCTTCATTATCTTACGAGAGAGATCAAAGTCCAAGGGTGGTGGCTGTCTCTGGCGGTGCTCTTATTGAGCATGGGGCATGGAAGGGCCTCATAAAATTCTTGTGAAGTTCAAAGCCATTGTTATCATTCCTGCCATTAGCACTATAAAACCGATGCATTCCCAGCACCTAGTATAGTGCCTGACATATCACAGATACTCAATAAATGTTTGCTGAGTGAATATTAAATATAAGTCAACGTACCCTGGACAAAAAAAATGAGTTCTTTTCCCTCCTAACATTATGAAGACAATCTAATGAACAGATTTGCTTTGGTTTTTCTTCCCCCCACCCAGCTCACATCAGTCCAACTTTTGTTTTCATCTGTAATTCGGACACATACACATGGGTTCATCCATCATCTCCTCTGAGCTAACCATCATGACATCATCACCTATCATCACCAGATGCCAAGGCCAGATCTTCTAGGCTAATCTCTCTCCATTGGTGTATTGCATGTTTCTTTGCGTTACTTATTGCTTTTTCATAACAGAACTCATATTTCAGGAGTTGCCTCCCAGACCCTCTTTACCTCCAGGGATGGACGAGGGGCAAGACTCTGCTCGCCCCTTTCTTGCTGACGGATGTTGCTGAAAGGCCCTTGCAGAAACTTACAAAATGAAATGGGAGTTTTCTTCCCCTCCCTTCTGTTAAATTCTAACTCACCACCTCTCACCCACACCGCAAAGTCTAGCTCCCTCCCGCAGGCAGTCTCTGCCAGCCAGATCTTGTTCTCTGCATGTCTGAAGCAGAGAGTCCTAAAAGGAAATAGTACTCTCATTCCAAAGTTCCTTCGTCTTCATGGGGGTGAAAATTTTTTCGGAGAAAGGTAAATGCAGCCAATCTGAGAAATCTTAGTTGATTATTTACTGTTGCTTAACCTTCGAAAAGATTCCACTGCAAACGGGGAGGGCAGGTATTTATACAGGTCATAGCCCAGGTAACTTCTCTTTCCCTACATAACTAGCTGTGCTAAGCCAATTAGCTTGGGCTTATATGCAAAGAGGCCTTCCATTTCCTGGAATGCCTCACTGTGGACATTCAAAGCAGTCAACTTGCTAGCAAGGCTGAAGGAGTTAGGTTTTACATTATTCCTGAATTATTGATGATGCCTTGCAAATTAGCTTTTCCTGTGCACATGACTGTCCTTAGCTAATCTTTCCAGCATGTAAGGGAAGCTATCAAAACTGTTTTGCTATATGGTTCTGGGGTTTCAGAGCAACAAGTCATGGGACTTGAGTTTTCAGACCAAATCTTTGTGCAGAGGCAAGAACTGTTCTACTTTATAGGTGTCATTATTATGAATTATCTAAAGCAATTACTCAAAATACCTAAATGCCATTTGCGAAATAGTCAGGTAATAGCATGACATGGAAGCTCGCGTTAAGGGCTATCATTTCAAAGGATGTAGGGAACACCGTCCACCCATCTCAAGGTCCTTAAAAAATATAGTGAGCAAAAATAGAGTGGTTTATGATACATAAGAGACAAAAGCAAAATGACCCATGGTAAACAGACTTAATCAAACACCAAAAATAACAATGCACTCTTTATTATGGCTATGTAAGTTAGGAATAGCAAATGAATGCAAATTGCAGAGACACAACTAGCAGCTAAAGCCAATGACTGGTTATTCTCAAATAGAAGAAAGCCTGAAGTTATGTAGTCATTAGGACCCAAGTCCTCTGTATGTCTGTTCTGCCATCCTTAACCTCATGACCCGAGATAGTTGCTGAAGCCCCAGCTATCCCATCCATGTCTCAGGAAAAAAGAGAAAGAGAGAAAAGGAGTGTCTACCTTGCTTCTTAGAAGCCTTGTGCATAGAGTTGCCAGATTTGGCAAATACAAATACAAGTATTTTACATAGGACATACTTATATGTATACTTACAATTAAAAATTATTCACCGTTTACTGAAATTCAAATGTAACTGGGCATCTTGTATTTTATCTGGCAACCGTGACCACCGAGCAACATCTCCTTAGATCTTATTAGCCACCCCTACTGCAAGGGAGATGAGGAAATGCAGGCTTTTAGCCAGGCATATTACCACGTTGGAGCTGTTTTACCAAGGAAGAAATGGAGAGTGAATACTGGGTAAGGAGCCGACAGTCTTCGTGGGAAGTGAGATGGAGTCTGGGGGAAGCAGACAAGGACTCCTCCATGCCCCACACCTGTGAAGAATTTCTTGACTGCGTCAGCCTCTCGTGGTTACTCTGGCCTGTGGCCCTTTTTATCTTGGTTCTAGATATGAAGATACTGATTTTTAATAAAAAGATAACAATTGATATACTCAGGTGGCTCTTGTCTTCTTCAAAGGGATCAGACACTAACTAACATTACTGCCACCCTTCAAAATATTTCTGGAATTTAGACCTGGCAGCCACAGAAGTCTTCCCTTACAAGGTATACAGAAAGCTGCAGGTTGCAGGCGGGGCCAGGGACGCCTGGAGATTTGTAGTCTCTAAGTGGAAGCGTTCAACAAATTCCTTCTACATCAAACTTACGCCACGCTCCCCAGAGCTTCCTCCCACCATCGTAGGAATACAAGGTTATCTTCCAGGATGTCAACAGCTCCGGCCAGTGGGGACAGGACTGATGAGAAGCAGCTGGTTTAGGACATTGACCTTGGAAAGCTCATGGCCTTTCATTAACTCCGTCATCTGTGGCCTGATCAATGTCACTAAGGCACGGTTTACATTGTATGGTATATCCTAAAATAAAGGTAGGGAACAATGATGACAAGTGACCTGAATTAAAAGTCTCTCCATATTTCCCTTGAAAAATTCCAATTTGGAGGTCCCTTTTGTCTAATAGTGACTGCAAATAGTTCCTGTCCAATGTAAACCACACTTCCGCACCTTTTCCCTGGCTCTTACCTGGCCATACTTGGGATATTTTATAAGGGTTGGCCTCTACGTCCAAGTGACGCTCAATCACATCCACCCTATCCTTGGGTCCCCTCCCCAGATTAACTCTGTGTTCTGCCAACTTCCAAAAGGAGTGATAAAATTATTTTTCTAAGATTAAGCCTTAATAACTCTACTTCCATAGTTAAACTCCTTTCCTGGATGGCTGCCAGGCGAATATACTCGTGGAGGTGCCGATAACAGTAAACACATTATACATCTTCAGCCCGGGGTTTAACCACATTCATTTCTGGGTTTGTCATATGCTCTCTCGCTATTTATACTGCTTTGGGTCAGCTACTTGATACTTCATAAAATTTGCCTCCAAGCTGTCCTGGAGGGAAAATGACCTATCTGGGAGGGGACGCTGTTCCAACTTTATAACCTCTGATGATTGCCCAACAGTCCTCTGAGAAGGTTGCAGGACAGGAATGAGGGAAAGTCTATGCCACTTCCTGGCATTTAACAGAACCAAGCGCTTTAGTATAATTATATCCCCTGCTCTCAGGAGGCCTTTCCAGCCAACCTCTCGCACGTGGGAGCAACTGTAGATGGCGTGAGTGATGTGGAAATTCGGCCTCTGCTCAAGGTCAAAACATGCAGTTCACCCACATTGATTTTTTAACCAACCTTTTGGTTATCTCAGAAAGCCAGAAGAAAACGTAACAGAGGCAGGAATGGATCTATGGGATGGAAATAATGAGCCATTTATAACCCAAAATGAAACTGCCAGGAAAAACAAACACACAAAAAAGTACATTTTATCAGAGGCTTGGGCTGCCCAAGGCTACTGGGGTACAAGGTACTGCGTGTTCCGCTCCCCGGGCCAAGAGCTACAGTAAGTCATGCCCCCTGCAAGGCTCGTCTCCTGTCAGCCCCATCAAGCAGCCTTAACCACCTGGCGGAGAAGAGCTTTAGAGCTTTTTAAGTGTGTGCTGGGTGGATGTTTCACATTTTTGATAAAGATGTGGAGTCATGTTGCAACACTCAACAAGCGCTTCTGCGTAAAAGTTGCGCAATTCCGACAGGCACCGGGCTCTGTGCATCATTGGCGCACCAGCTCCCATGCAGCTTACGTAATGTGCGACCGGGCCCTCCAGGGTTCTCCTTGTAGCCTTTGAAAGAATTTTCGGGCCCTGAACTCGGCCCTGGTTTCCGGCAGTTCTGTGCCCCAAAGGTGCGTGGAATGGCTCAGCTGTCAGCACCTGCTGGTGAGGCAAAGAAAAGTGCCATAGGCTGATCCTCCTCTGGCACCAGCACAAAGGAGGCTGTCGATGGTCCCCAGATGGCCTTGGCCCACCCCGCGGCACCCTATGGAGAGAGAATGAGGACTGGTAATCTCAGGAAGTGTAGGCCAGGAGATTGAACCAGGGCTGCTGTGACAGGAGGCAAACACGAAACAGATTTCCCCAAGCAGGGCGTTCTAGCTGCAGCAGGAGCTCTGTGCCATGGTTTGCTCGCAGCTCTTTTGTCTGCTGACGAGAAATCTGGCACTGTGATCTCCTCCTAGGGCTTACCTGGAGTGACACAAAAAGTAGGTCAAGTGTTTGATGCCCTCTCACCTCCAATCACTGTACTCATGCCCGCCTCCCAGCCTGGCTTCTGTTCCATCCCGGCTTCCATGCACTCGACAAAGCCTTTGAGCACCTGCTCTGTGCCAGCTGCTGTGCCAAGTGCTGGGCACCACGGCGGGGCTTTCTCAACACCTGGTGGCCCCCTGCGGCGCACTGGGCCAGTCCTATACGGGCCTTCTCTCCTAGGTCACCCTCAGCCCCAACATTTCCTCTGTCCATCTCCCGTAACTCTTTCCCTCTCTTCAACCTTGGGAGTGGGACTATTTCTTTATAGTTCTCATCACAGCAGTCTAACAAATTATTCTTACGAAAGGATTGTTCTTGGTGATCACAGATTTCCTCTCAGGAGTTTCTGCACATTAACAAGTGATGGTGTGAAGAAACAATGTCTTCCTTGGAATGAACAAGGGACTAATTGGGGACTTTTAAGCAGGAAGGGACAGGGGAGTAATACATTGAGCAGAATCTTTCCAACTTAACCAGGTAGACAAGTTGCCTGTTCTACCTGTTCCCTTATTATTGGTAAGCTGTGTGTATAATGGTTAAGGAGGCAAACTCTCAAGCTACCGGTTCAAATTCCAGCTCTGTAAATTATAATCTAAGAAAGCTATTTGATCTTTGTTCCCTAATCTCCTCATAAAAAGAGGGATCGTAGAAATATCTAAGCGCATCTCACAGGGTGGTTTGGGGATTAGCATAGATTAATATGTATGAACTCTGTATAAGACTGGCACGCATAGTAAGCTCTCTATAAATATTAACTTGTGATATTTCATGAAGCAAACTCTGTGCTTTCTACTTTGCAGTCGGATTCTCATGGGAGTTGTTGCATTCGAAAGAGACTTTGTTATTCACAGTTTCCTCCTCTGCAAAATAGGAAGCAGTGATTGAGTGAGGCTGTGAGGGCAGAGAACCAGTCAGGTGACCGTGTTTTGATCTATGACCTCTTCTGGCCTCATGACCTTGGACAACTCACTTAACCTCTCTGCATCCTAGATATTGGACTTGATCTGCATTTGCCAAACTCAGGCCATTCAAATAACACTAGCGGAGTCTTTGCCATACCCCTGTTCCACATCCCTATCTGCAGATATTTCCTTGATGTTTTCCTGTAGATAATCTTTAAATCAATTCACTTTCCTATGTAGCCTCACAGGAGGCAGTAATACCCATGTACTCAAGAATTTGACATGCTATGGATTTTTCTAATGTATGTTAAAATAAATGCCTAATGAAATTTTAAAATGTTTCTGTAATACTCAAATCATCTTGTGTGCCACCAATGACGTAAACACGCCATTTTAGGAAACTCCGGATTAAATGCTCGTTATGGATCCAGCCAGCTCTAAAATCTAAAATGTTACATAATTTTCATGTGATTATTTAACTTGGATATGTTTATGTCATTTGCCTCCTTGAGGGCATGGACTATGACTTATACCTCTTTAAGCACTGTAGGGGTGAGGGAAAACTTGCCTTTTCCTCCAAAGTTCAACTCACAATTAAGGCAGATTAGTAAGAGAAAGGTTTATTTGCCATGCAGATTAGTAAGAGAAAGGTTTATTTACCATGCAGATTAATAAGAGAAAGGTTTATTTACCATGCGCATGGTGTGAATCACAGAGTTATTACTCAATGTCCCAATGGGATCCATATATTTTTATCTCTGCCTTTTAGAGGGGAGGGTGGGGTTAAGCAGTATAGGTAATTCTGTTTAGGGGCAATAAATGGTCGCTAGGGAGGATGAATGGATGGGGAAACAGATTGACTTGTAAATGATTCTCTTAGCCAATTAAATTAACCTGGGAGACAAGTATTATATTTAAAATTATTTGGGCCAGGTCTGGCTGTATTCTTGATCATTTTTTCATCCTGCAATGTACTGAGATAACAGGGAGGAGAAGGAAAGTCAAATGTTCTTTTGGTCTGTCAGTCTGGTTTTTTGTTGTTGTTGTTGTTGTTGTTGTTGTTGTTTTGAGACAGAGTCTTGTTCTGTTGCCTGGGCTGCAGTGCCGTGGCATCAGCCTAGCTCACAGCAACCTCAAACTCCTGGGCTCAAGCAATCCTCCTGCCTCAGCCTCCCGAGTAGCTGGGTCTGCAGGCATTCACCACCATGCCCGGCTAATTTTTTCTATATATTTTTAGTTGTCCAGCCAATTTCTTTCTATTTTTAGTAGAGACAGGGTCTCACTCTTGCTCAGGCTGATCTCGAACTCCTGACCTTGAGCGATCCTCCCTCCTCAGCCTCCCAGAGTGCTAGGATTACAGGCGTGTGTCAGTCTGGTTTATGCAGACAGAGGGACAGCCCCTTCCAATCCTTTTTGATCTCCAAAGGCCTGTAATTCAAAATACTCTTTATACCGAGGACTCATATTTTGGGGCGAAATTTCCTGAGCTCCTTCAGCACCTAGCTTGTAGAAGAGTGCTTGGTAAATCTTAATTTAATTTTAAATTATAAGTACAGCATACATATGTACAAATATACCCATCACCTACTAACTTGCAGGCCAGTACCAAAAATGCTCATTTCTTCCTCTGCCTCAGTATCACTGCATTTCTCAGGTAGTTGGTCACTAAATGAAGTGAAGCGTGTGGAGTTCCAGGCCTTAAGTGGGCACGCAGGAAATGTTACTTTCCCTGACCTCCTTCCCTCTTCCCACACCGCTTTGTTAGTGAGTAGCTGTTTGTTCCTGTGAAAAGTGAGCCCACTTCCTAAGGAGTTTATAGCCCAGGCTATTGTTAGGCCAGAATAATTGTCCTCAGTGTCAGCTCTAAAAGAAGTTCTATTCCCAGGTCTAGACACTTCTAATCTAAGACAGAAAGAAATTATGTTTCTAAATGCTATTATTAAAGAGGTCTTGAAAAATTGGTGACTTCCTAAAAGCTCATTAGCAAAAATGTAACGCACACCCACATTATCGTGGCACCACTCTGGGCTCACAGCTTGAGCAATTTCTCAATCAACCAACACGTATAAAGCACCTCTGTGGGCCCCTTCTGCGTCAATAACCTTGGGAAATACAAATCTGATTTAGACTATCAGAGTGTGAAGGGACTAGGAGGCCCTGGGCACCTTGAAAGCAAGGAATATGTCTTATTCATCTTTGCATCCCTGAGGGTTTAGTAAAGCACCATGCATAGGGTAGCTAAGCGTTAAATATTTGTTCTGCAAATGAGCAAATGAATGAATGACACCAATCTAGCACTTACAGAGCATGCAGTCCATTTGAGAATCGAGAAGGCATAGACAAATGACGGGTTAATTAACAATAAACCCAACATTACAAGAGATAACACAGGCTAATAAAAAGGTGAAAGGAAGGGCAGGCTGGCATTTACCCTTCCCCAAAACACCAAGAAGTGTCGATTCAGTAGCAGATCTTGAAAAAAGAATGCGTGTGGCCACTCTTCCATACTTATTATTTTTCCTTCTATGAGCCTGACTCCAGAGGGAGGTTGCTAGGTTGTTGTCATGTGACTGATTTCTAAAGGCCACCGACTTCATTGGCTCCTGAGAGTGAGCAGGGTATTATTTAATATAAATAAATCAGTTGGTGTTTATCCTTCCAAGCATTCTTTAGTCATCCACAGCAAAGAGAGAAATGGCAATAATGACTTCTAAAGCGCTATGAAATTAGAATATATGAGAGAAGTGGAAATGTTTTAATTAATGATTTTGTAGGCTTTAAGTCAGGGTGACCCTTCAACATGAAAGGACCTTTGCCATGAATTCCTGCAGAAAGGTGCTGGGCTTTCTACACAACTCTCTAGGATTCCAAACTGTCTGAATAAAAATGGCAGCCCAAATCAATGTTCTCTATTATTCATTACTTACTGAAATGCCCTTCCCAAATATACACTTAACTGAAAGATGCCTTCTTTCATAAGGTTCTAAACCATTTTTAGTGCATGAATCAGACCATATATTTCAGTTAATTTCATTGGGCACTGATACCATCACAGCAAAAGTCTAATGAATCAGGGAGAATGGCATTCCATTAAAATTCTTTTTGAAAAACGACTTATGCACCTGGCCAATAAAAATTTCAAACAGCGCAAAACAGGATGGAGAGGAAAGTAAATTTCTATCAACCTCTGAAACACAATCTCCCAATCTTTTTTTCATAGAGACATCCAGTGTGAAACTTCTTGAGTATCCCTCTAGAATATTTTACATATACATGTATATATATTACTGAAAGATCGGCACTTGTCTCGACAGCCAAATGAAGAATGAGGACAAGTGGTTTGAGAAAAAGGAAAGGAAAGTTTATTAATTTGCCAGCAAATAAGGAGAATGGCAGACTTGTGTCTTAAAGTACCATTGTCCTATCTATAAGAAGAAATACACAGCTTTTAAAAAGAGTTTTCAGCTTCAATCTATTGCTGTTTATATGTAGCATCTCTGGTGAAGACAATCCCATGACCTCTGCCTGGACAATTCCGTTGAGCCATCTCTTGTAGTACAAAAAAACAAAGAATACTCCCTGCTCTTCTGATTACTAGCCTTGGGTAGGGATGCAGGTTTTAATTCCCAAAAAGAGTCAGGGAGGTGGTCATTTAAAGAGACAGCTCATAAAATATTTTACCCTTTTTCAGGCTGTTCCCTCTGTTACACATACACATATATAAGCATAAACACACTTGAGGGGTCTTCAGAAATTTCATAAAAAATGTGTATTATGAAAAAATTTTGAAGCATGGGCTTCGAAAATTTTTTGCACCAAAAGAAAGTTGTGTTAACTTTGTTATAACATGTCTGAATAGGATCTAGTTTGAAGCACTAAGAAGGATAAGTTATCAATTTGAAAAGAGCCCCTATCAGAGCAACATAAATTCCGCTAACATGGAAGCAAGAAAAACATCAAATTTATGGTGAAGCTTGAGTGGAAGAAGAATGAAATCATGGATGCCTTTGGAAGCTTATGGGGCCAATGCTCCAAAGAAAACAGCAGTTTACAAATGGACAACTCATTTTATGAAGCCTGCAGTGGCAGACCATCCACATCAATTTTCAAGGAAAAAACTAATCTGTTTGTTCCCTAATTGAAGAGGACTGATGATTAATAGCAGAAATAATAGCCAGCACCAACCACAGATATCTTATTTGGCTCAGCTTACACAATTTTTTTTTTTTTTTTTTTTTTTTTTTTTTGTAGACAGGGTCTCACTCTGTCACCCAGGCTGGAGTACAGTGGCACAGTCAGAGCTCACTGCAGCCTCAAACTCCTGGGCTCAAGTGATCCTCCTGCCTCGGCCTCCAAAGTACCTTGTTCTACGGGTGTGTGCCACCATGCCCAGCTAATTTTTTAAAAAATTATTTTGCAGAGATGGGGTCTCGATCTTGCTCAGGCTGGTCTCCAGCTCCTGAGCTATGATGATGCCATGGCACTCTAGCCCGGTCAACAGAGCAAGACTCTATCTAAAAACATTAAAAATAAATAAATAAAAAATCCGTAAAGGGCACCCATTCGTCTTCAGTTAATAAAGTAAAAAAGACTGCATTGACATGGTTAAATTCCCAGAAGCCTCAGTTTCTGGGGATGGACTAAATTGCTGGTATCATTCCTTATAAAAGTGTCTTAAACTTGATGGAGCTTAAGTTGAGAAATAAAGTTTATATTTTTTATTTTTATCTTTTCATCCCATTTTTCTATGAACTTTTTGAAGTCCCCTCATGTGTGTGTACATGTGTGTGTGTGTGTGTGTGTGTGTGTCCTCTCCCCTTTCTTACACATACTCTTACGTTCCTTGGTGAAACTTAACAGACATTGTGGGGTTTGTTGCAAATCTATACATATACAGTTGCACTACATTCCATAATATGCATGTCCCATAATTTACCAAGCCCCTTCTGATAGACATACTTGTGGTTTCCAGTCTTTTACTTCCACAAACATATTTTTGCACATACGTGTAGAATCAATCCTTTAAAGTAGAATTACAGAGTCAAGGGATACATGTATTTTAATTCTGACAGTCACTGCCAAATAAATAGTGACACTTCACATTTGATGAGAATTGCTAAAACTAAAGTATTTGTTCATGCCAGAAACAAGAATGAAGACAGTATTTTATTTTAAACTTTAATCCCTCAGGCAAGCAAGCAGCACACTTTATGAAACTCATTTGCCAACGCCTTGCTCACCTAAAACACACACACGCAAATACACACGCCTGGTTATAAGTCCATTCAGAATATACTGTGACAACAGCTTACTAAGTGAGGAACTTGCCAGAAGTTCCTTATCACCAAATCGCGTGAGTGTTTGTTGCAATGGGGTTAGCTCACAAATGCGACACGCTCTCCCCTTTGCCCTCGCTGTGTTTACTACCTTGGTGGCCCTGGTCAGTTAGCAACTCTGCCTTACTTTTCTTTTGCAACCAAAGGTCAGTTTGTGACCCCATCCCCCTCCTCTGCAACACAGGTGCACCATTTCTCATCACCCTGGTTTCCTCACGGAAGTGACCATTCTTACAGTGTCAGGTCAGACAGACTCTTGAGCATCCGTGAAGGGCACCCGGGCACAATGGAACCCTGATTCAATTATCTATTACCTGTGGGGGTAGCTAGAGAACAGACAACCTTGTCCTCTGTTCAGCTGCCACTTCCCTTACTGGCTTTCTCTAACCGAAAAAAGTAGAGACCCAGAACATTCTCATTTCTGGAGTGTTTACCCAACACACACTGTGCTACAATCCCCAGTTGCGGCTTCTTTCCTATTTGCTTTTGTAACATGAGAAAGAGTGTGGAGGTTTTATGTTTGTTTTATAACCATCTGTAACCATTTTCTTTTCTCCTCCTCTAATACAAACACATATCCTTCCTGGTAACCATTGAAAATCTACATCTGACCAGGTGGAAATCAAATGAAGTCATTTTTGTTCCATCGGTGACAACCAATTAAATAAATCTTCTGTTTACGTTTAGAATGGGTTGTAAATTTAATAAGATAACTCAAGTCCTACTTAAAATATTCTTTGGTTCCATGAAACCATGAAAGAAATTCTGTAATATGAATAATCAAGAGCCTTCATTTTCATTTTTACATTTACCTCAAAATAACTCTCAAAGAGCCAGAGACTAGACCCCCTCCCACAAGGAAAAAAGATTGCAAGGAAACTATTTCACTATCCCCATTCTGTGAGCTGTTTAAGCTCCTTACCACAGATAGCCATATTCTCTCAGGGAGAAATGGAAAAGAAAAAGATCTTCTATTTAAAAATAAAATTAAAAACAAGAAATACACTGCAGTATGTTGGTAAACTTCAAACTCACCAGTCAGTCACCTGCCCAGGTGGGAGTTTAGAAGTTGGTGCTGCCACTCTTGGTCCTGCCGTAAGAGGTCATCAGAAAGCAGGACCCTGGGGCCTAAGAAAAGGGATAAGAATGGACACCAGGTGAGAGCCACCAAACTATTCTAGACCAGGCTACAGAAACCTTGAAAGAAAATCTCCAAACACAATCGGCAACAAAATCCCTCCACAAAGTTTCAAATCAGTACAGACAATTCCCCACTTTTTGGCACTTATAATAAAGACGCAAATGTATCTTTGGCAATGGACTTGTTTATTGAGTTCTATCTCCTCTTATTCAACAAGTATGTATTAGGAATGTTTTATGTGCCAGACTTTCAGCTGGGTGTTGTACAAAGACTAAAAAGTCATTGACTCTACTCCATAGTGGGCGCTCATTAAATATTGTCAAATGAATGAACCAATGAATGTATACATGAATGAATGAATGCATGTAGCTTACACTTAGGTTAGGGGAGAAAACACAAGTTTAATTTTCCACTACTTGTCGGGGTGGTATATACAGAATACAGGGGTACAAGTTTTCTGCCCAGGGTAGTATGGAAAGACCTCAGACTGGAGGTGACAATTGAATGAATAATGGACAGCTGAGAACAGGGTAGGAAGAGACGTTTAATGTGGACAAGTGAAAGAGCACGGCATGAGCAAAGGCCTAAAGCAGAGATCAGCAAACTATAGCCTGTGAACCAAATCCAATCTGCAGCCTGTTTTTGTAAATAAAGCTTTATTTGAAGACAGCCACGCTCATCCATTTACACTTTGTCTATGGCTGCTTGTACACAACAACGGCAGCACTGAGTAGTTGCAGCAGAGACCACACGATTCAGAAAACCAAAAATATTTACTCTCTGGCCCTTTACAAATGTCTGTCAAACCCTGGCCTACAGGTACGAAAAGAAGTGGATATTCAAGGACCCGCAGGATATCCCAATAGCTGAAACTTACAGTCCAAAGAGGGGCTTAGAGAAGAGACAAAAAGGTGAACACGGGCCAACCCCTGAAGATTCATTCTTCTGTGCTACATAAAGAAATGTGGCCTTGTTCCTTCAGGAAAGAGGCAACAAGAACAGTTTGGCATCCAGAAATATCTCTTAGGCATCAGGACAGACAAGAGAGATGCAAGACTGCAACAGGAGATAACCTCTCCAAACCTCACATCTCACAAATTCCTTGATTCCACAAACATTGAAGAACTTAACGCTGTCATTATGCATCTTGCTCTGTGCTTGGGAAATAGAACCTGGCACACAGATGCGCTCAATCACTATTTATTAAGAGGATTAAGGAAGGAATAAAGATAATATTGTAATGGCATCATTATTAAAAGGTTTCCTGAATAGGCTGCCTCTGCTATGAAACAAACAGCTGAGATTGTCACCGGTTTCCAGTTTCCACACTCGTAGGCATTGCAATCTAGGCATGAGGAGGTTAATGGGGAGACACAAGCCAGAGCGAAATTCTTCCCCTTCATCTCTAGTGCCAACATCATCAAATACCAGTCACTGGCCAAACCTGTGTTTATTCCATGCCCTATGGCCTAATGACAAGGGCTGGGACAAGAAGCAGCTCTGCTACTAACTGTCATAAAAATAATAATATCACTTGGCTCCATGTGGCGTCTTTTGTTGGAAGATCTTCAATCGTCTCTTTTTTGATGTAACTATTATTTCCATTTTATTTCCACTGAAGGAGAAGCCAACCCAAACAGAGAGGTTGTGACTTGCCCAGGGTCACTGAGCAAACCAGAAAAGTAGTTTTTAAAAGCTGAGAAGGATATCAGAGTATGTGAAATCCAGTTTCCTTCCCAGCCTAGAATGGGCTGGGTTCATGACTCAGCAAGGAAGATGGTGTTATTCAAGCTCAGTGTCTCTTAAAAATGAGTCATGCTAGAGGAGACTCGGGGCATAAGGGTCTGCGTCAGATACATGTCTTCAGGAGTCACACATTGTCCCTGCCCATTGGATTTTAATACCTATCACCAAAGTCCATCACAGACAGGGCCTCTTCGAAGGTTTAGCCTACAGAAGTGGAGGGGTCTGGCTTGGGGGTGTCTGTCCTTTCAGGTCATTCACCCAGCTGTCCATACCTGTGAAGTTCAGGCCTCCTCACTCCATTCTCCATCAGGAGCCCATGGCTAGGGTGGCCACAGCTTCCAGTGGGTCTGCAACTATCCTAGTATTTGCCTTTTGTCCCAGCGTAATTACTAATAAATCCTCCTTTCACCCTAAAAAATGCCCCAGTGTGGAACATAAACTAATTATATGGTCGTGCTAGCTCTGACCAATCAGGAGGCATCTATGTGGAAACCAAAAGCCCTCCTTTCATCATGATTTTCCTATTTCAGCCATTTTTGTTTCATAGACCTAGGATCTTCAAACTTTTGGTAGATCCAAACTCCTAGTCAGTTCTGAGATCTCCTCTGAGAGGCAATCTAACCTCTATATAAACGTTCCTGGTAATAAAGTCTGTTATACAGCCCATATAACAGTTAAACTAATTGTTAGCAATCACTGCCTTACCTTGTACCAAAATCCGCCTTCCATGTCTTTTATACATTGATCTTAGCACTATTCTCAAGAAATCAAAGACTCAATCCTCCTTCCTGTTCCGTAAGGGAACCCCCTTAAGTACTTTCTTCTCCACCCCAAACCAAGCATCCAGAACAAATTCTAGCACAACATTTAGGAATGTGTCTTCAAAGTCAGACACCTGGCTTCAGGTCTGGGCTCTGTCACTCCCTAGCTAGGTGACCTTTGGCAAACACTTAACTTCTCTAATTTCACTTTCCTTATCTATGTATTTCGAACAAACATTAACTACTTAAGCTAGCTACAGAGCCAATAGCCAGTCCTCCTTTCTTTCTTTCTAACTAAGGGGCTCACTTAAACATACCCTGGATTACTTGACTTCCTTACAGCCAGATGGGGGTCACGCAACCCAGCTCTGGACAATGAGGTACAAGCGGGGGTCCCAGCTACAGCTTCTGAGAAAGCTTGTTGGAGGGTGCATATCCAGCTCGCATTCGCCTTTTTAGTTTTTGCCTCTTGGACTTGCCCTTCTTCGTACTTTCTGCCTAAAAATCAGTTATGATGCACAAAGTAGAAAGGCCATGCTGCCTTCATGAGGAAGAAAGCCCCCAATGAAGAAGCCTGGTTCCCGATGGCATCACGGGGCTCCCATACTCACCCTGACACGTTTACAGCTGGTCTTCTTATTATATGAGAAAAATAAATCCCTCATTCAGTTAAGCCATTGAAGTTGGGGTTCTGCTACTTGTAGTCAAACCAATCCTAAATGAGTGTTATTGTGAACATAAAATAAGCTTGCTACAATGCCCAGCACAGAGCAAACACACAGTGACTAGTTCGCTGTCCTCACTGTCATGATTGTTATCATTACTAGTCTACTTGCCATTGACCCGAGAGACAGGAGCAAGAACATATAGTTATGGCCATCCTTCCAACCTCTGACAGCACTACAAAAATACCTGTGATCTCTTAAGCACACCAAAAAAGTCAAGGGCAGATGTTTAGATGAGTGCATCTCTGTTAGAGGCTAATGAAGCCAGTTCTTCAAATCATCAGGTCCCAAAAGCACAGAGAAATGAAATTCCACCTGGCTGGAAGGTCAGGGAGCAAGTTCTTGCCTGTCGTGAAGGCTCTGCCTGGTTTCTTTTCTGGACAGGGAATCCATCCATGTTGTATAGTACATCTCCTGAAAGTGCTGTCTTCTTTGAATGGCAAGCAAAGCGCAACCCTTTAAGGATGTCATTATTTCATGGGAACAAACTTTCTGTGGAGAAACCAAAGCCACACCTAAAACCAGCCACAGGAGCACATGTTCGAAAACAGCACTGGGAAATGTAATTAGCTTTCAATAACCTAGATTCAGGTTCACAGGGGCATATCATTGTCTCTGTGCCACCTCCACCCAGTCTGCAGATATGAAGATTGGTGCAGTGAAAAAAAAAATCAACAAAACAAAACAGAACACCTGTGGGTTTTAGAGTCCAACAGACACAGAGTTCAAATCCTCATGGGTCACTCACAAGCTGGGTAACTTTGGACAAACCATTTTCCCTCTCTGAGCAGCAGTTTTTGTATCTGTAAAACAGAGATAAGAACGTTCACTTCACAGGTTTGCAGAAGATTGAAGGGGACAGTGTGTGTGACAGTTCCTGGTATGGACTTATCATTGGTTTCCCTTCCTTCCCTATCAGCAGGACGGCCCCGGCTGACGTTTTTATCCGTCCCCCAAGCCCAAGAAGTAGACCCAGCTCAGGTCACTGCCATCAAGTGTAGCTTGCTGCCTTCTGCCCTGTGCGTCATCACCCAAGTTTTTGGGCCACACTTGGGAAGCCAAAACCTTCCTTGAAGCTGAGGTCATAAGGCAGGAAAAGACAAAGCTCTGCTTTCAGAGAGCAGGTTTGGTTGGCGGTGAGCAAAGCCATCTCTCTGTGGCCAATCTGCCCGTCGGGATGGGAGTGAGCTGCCAGAAATCGCAGCAGGAAGGGGCTGGCCTGTTCAGCCCTCCCACCCACCACAGCCACACGGAACACCTGGACAAAGAGCTAAGGGCTGGGAAGCCGCTTCACCCAGTGTCTCCGTGTCTGGACACAGCACCCTTGGGCCCCAGCCTCAGGCAAAATGAAATATGACAGTCACAAGATTCACACCTCAAGTCATGAAACATACTCTACTTGCTACATCACCCGGCAGGTGTCCTCAGCAGTTGGCTCTGTAGCTACGGTGGCACACACAGCATATTCCTCACCTCTGTGTCACAGGAATGACCACTGTTATTCTCCTCACTATTAACCACCGCCACATCCAGGGACATTGATCAACAGAGTCTGCGGATATTGAGACTGGCTGGATTTTTGTGTGTACGTTTCTCTGCAGTTCCATAAGTTAACAACACAAAACCATGCAGAAACCAGAAATTCAGGGTCCCTATAGCACGGCTTCATACAAAATGTGTTTTGTCACAGAGGATAAAAACAGAGAAACTGCTGGGGTGGTGGCTCACGCCTATATTCCTAGCACTCTGGGAGGCTGAGGTGGGAGGATCGCTTGAGGTCAGGACTTCAAGACCAGCCCGAGCAAGAGCAAGACCCCGTCTCTACTAAGATAAAATAAAATAAAATAAAATAAAATAAAATAAAATAAAATAAACAGAGAAACCAATAAGAGTGAATAATAAACATTAACTGTACAGCAGTCTCTGTGCTGAGCACTTCACTTTCTATTATTATTATTATCCCCATTTTACCAAAAAAAAAAAAAATGAAGCTTCTTGGCGTATTCTTGATATTAACTTCTTGTAAGTTTTAGATATTACAAATCTTTTGTCATTCTGCCACCTTTTTGTTAACTTTGCGTATGGCGTCTGTCCTTTAACAGAAATTCTTAATTTTTTAAATGTAGTCAAATATACTAAATTTTCAACTTATTGTTTGTGTGTTAAGGAGCTTCTTTAATACTTCCAGTATCTTCTATTAGCGTTATAGCTAAAATTATAATATTACTTTTGCACTGAATTTCCTTTACGTATATGCTTGAGATAGTGAACCAACCTATTCTTCTTCGTATTATGAGCTGTTTCTTCACTACCAATTAATGAGTTTTAGGGAATCCCTCCTTTTGCCACTGACTGATGGTGCCATGTTCATTCCAAAGCAGGTTCCCATGTAGACTTGGGTCTGTTTCTGACTCTGTTGTTTTCCGTAGGTCTCTTTGACTATGCGCCAGTTCATACTGCTTTTGTGATTATCTGGGAGGGTGAGTCCCTCTCACTGTTCTTCCTTTTCAAAATGAACTTAGGCATCATGAGCCTTTATTCTTCCAGATAAGTTTTAGAATAAGTGTGTTGAGGTAGGCCCTCAAGAAAAACCTTGTCATAATTTTTGCCTGAAATTACATTGAATTTATAGGTTGATTTTGAGGAAAATTAACATATTTACATGTCAAAGATGTGGTATATCTTCACATTCATTCATATCTTTTCACATGAACAATTGAGTTTTAAATTTTTCTCAGAAAGTTCTTTGGTAGGTTATTTCCTACAGACTTTATAGTTTGAGAATGGTACCTTATTTTCTATGGTTTGAGAATGGTGTCTTATTTTCTATTATATTTTCTAGATGGTTTTGATAAAGTTGATAAAGAATAATAAATTTTTAAAAACTGATCTGGTACTCATCATCCTTGCTAAAGTCTCTTATTTTAGTGTGTCTGTTGATTGAATCTGCTCATCCAAACTTTTATTTTTTTTCTCCCCTTTTCCTTTTTTCTTATCTTCTTGTCTTGCCCAAAAACCCCAATATATATAAAACGATTAACAGTTAACTCTTGTTAAACAGTAAAGTGAAAGCAGCATGTGTCCAAATTTTCTTTTTAAATCACGTTGTATGGCCCTTACAATTTTCAAACAGCTTCCATACCCATTATACCATTTGTATTTTATAAACAACCCATGAGGTAGGGAGAACAGGTATTGGCTCATTTTACAAATAAAAAGTAGGGTTTTGGAGGATCACAAACTAGACAGGAACAAAGTTCATATTCAGGTATTTTAAGCTTCAGTTTTCTCACTATAGCAGGCTAACCTATATCTAGTCAAAATACATTAGACTACATGATTTAATTCAGTAATACACCAAGTGAATTTTATTTTATTTATTTATTTACTTACTTACTAAATTATTGAGACAAGGTCTTGCTCTGTTGCCCAGGCGGTCTTGGACTCCTGGCCTCAAGCAATCCGCCTGCCTTAGCCTTCCAAAGTGCTAGCCTTCCAATTAGCCACTGCACCCAGACCAAAGTGAATTTTAATTTAAACCTCATACTATCCTGAAAAAGAAAATCTGATATAATCCCATCATTTTTAAATAAAACTATATCTATTGACTGATATTATTTAAAAAAACAGTTCTAAATTTTTTTAAGGTTTAAGAGTCATATGCCCATATCAGTAGGAGTTGTAATTCTACTAAGAATTTGGGTCTACACAATGGCAAAGCAGTCAGTTAATTTGGTCAGTTTAGAAAAACAGATCAGTTCTGTAGGAAGGAGGGAAATTGGCTGAGAAATAGCCAACAAATTGATTTTACTAATATTACAATGTGGCTAGAATTTTTATTTGATTGGACTTACTCAAACATTTAAAAGCTGCAGTGAAAACCATATTGCTAGTCCTTCTTTTTTTTTTTTTTTGGAAGGAAAAACTAAGTAAATCAATTTCTTAGGTGTGCAAAAATTGCCTGTTGGGAAGGGACAGACTCATGGGCAGAACTCATGAACTAAGCTCGAACTTGGTCTGCCAGTTCTCTGTAATCGAGCCCCATGAGTCACGCATGAAAATTTTTGCCTTTTAAATCCATTGAATGACACTTCCACAGACACACATCAGTGGATACTTACAGCACTTTCAAAAGATTAACCATCGGGAAGCAATTAGGGACTGCATTTGTTTCTAACAATCAAGGTATTTTTCTTCCCATTACTTGCACGTCCACTTAGGAAATGTATTACTGTAAGGGACTGTCTTCTCTAAATGTTGCTGTTACTTGGAATGTACACATTATGCTGACTTTGAAAGGATACCAGGCTTGAAGAGCAGGAACGCACATACACAGATGTCAAGGTGCTCAAATAAAAAGAATCAAAGCATATCAGAAGAGGAAAACAAAAAAAACTGAAGTCTTTCTTAAATGCAGCTTTGCGAACTGAGCAATAAAATACAGTAACGTACCCAAGCAGAAGGCTTACACAACTATGTAAGAAGCGAGGGACAAGAAATTGCTCCAAATCCATTATATTATATTTGTTAGAACTGCTGGTTTCTTTTAAAATGCCACATGCTTTACGATGAAATTTACTATAAGCTGGCTAACAAAAATCTTGTTTTTATGGGAAATGAGTACTGTCAGAAAGACTAATAGATTCTATTTTAAATCCTCGAGATTATAAAATTGAGCTTTTGACAAATGAAGGGAAAAAATTGGCTCCAGAACAAAAGCATCACAGAGGCAGTGATTTCGATTTAATCTCTTACCAGAGAAAGGAAAAAAAAACAAAAAACAAACAAACAAACAAACAAAAATCCACCTCAACTGAAACTAATAATGCAGTGGCTGTCTGTGATGAATGAGTTTCTTTTGTTAAAAAAAAAAAAAAATGCCATGCTCGTTAAACACATGAACTGTACGAGTTTATATTTGGCCAACTCCTGTCCCCACACCTGTTCATTCAGGCATTAGACCTAAGCTCTTGTGAAGCAAATGAATGTATCTGTACAGCAACGGGTAAAAATAAACAGAACTATTCTTGTAACACTATCACAATGATCTGGGCAAATAGAGGATCGTATTCCATGGGATAAAGCAGCCAAATTAGATGTTTCCTCACGTTTTAAGACTGGTTTGTCTTATTCACCGTGTATAAAATAGCTGACCTCCATTCCAGGAGGATGAGTAGCGTGCACATTTAACGCTATTCGCTCAGGGGTTCGAACACTGCAGTTTCATTGACTCCGAAGCAAAGTTTCTAAATGTGCTGCTGTCACACAGCAACCCAAGACTCGGGACATAGCTGAGAAGGAACACTGAATTCAATGGACACTCTATCAGCTTCGTGGGATAATCATGGCATTTCAATGTTGTTCAACTCTTTGGGAATTTCAGAAGTTGACTAAGTCCTTACTCTTTGTAGCAAGCTTTCATATATACATAATCTATACAAAAAGGAGTTCCCAAGGACAGGCAACTAATTATTCAAGACCAACCAGTAGTATCAATCCCTGAGTCGCTACTCTTTGGCCGCACTGAAAATGGGTTCCTTGAAAAATCCAGGTGAGTTGATTGAATCATGGTTCACAATTTTTCATGTTGCCTATACTAAATTATTCATCCACACCCTGTGTTATGTGACTCTGAAATGCCATCCACTGTAGGCAAAATGTTTTCCCCATCCCATTGATTTGGGGCTTAGCCATATGGCCTCCTTTACCAATGAAATGTTCCTGGATGTGACACGAGGCCTTAAATGCACTTAAATCACTAAATGTGATTTCAGTTGGTCTTTCGTGCTCCCATCCTGTGCTATAAAAGGAATATGTTCCAGGAAGCTATTGGTCAAAAGAGGACATGCAACATACAAGGGAGACCTGAACTCGAGTCCAGCCAAGCCCAGCTGGTTGCAGCTGACCCACAGACCCACGTGGGAGAAATAAATGCTTATTGTTTCATGCATTTAAGTTGGAGATGGTTGGTTGTCCCACATTATTATAGCAAAATGTCATCTCAGTGCCTTAACACATAACTTTCCCTGTACTAGGAATACTTTTCCATGGCTACTGTTTGCCTCATTAATTCCTACACATGCTTCAGATCCCAGTTTAAATGTATTGACCACAGAACAGATGCTGCAGACCAGGCTAATCCCCCTTTTATATCCTACCTCTCCCTTTGTAAGATTCATCACATTTATAATTATTTGCTTCATGTCATCCAACTAGAATATACGCTTCTTTGAGGGGTGGGACCACAGTGCCTTGGTCATTGGTCTACTCCCAGCATGCAATGGCTAACACAGAGTCGATACAATAAATATTTGTTGAATGATTTTTTTAAAGGCAATGTGGTTCTACTACTTAATGGTTGGGTAAGAAACTTAACTTTTTTGAGTTTTAGTTTTCAACAACTGCAAAATGAACACAATAATACTTACCTCCTGAAACAATGAGGATTAAATAAATTAACCATTAAATTTAACATTACAAGTATCTGATACATAGGCACATAAAAGGCACTTTGTAACCAATAGATTTTATTATGATTAGAAAGACAAGTACATCTGCCCTCTGACTAAGAAGGTGATTTGTTTTAAAGTGATATTTCTGCAAGTCAAAAAAGGAAAAAATTACATTATGTGGCTACTTACGATTGTTTAATTTAGATATTTCAAAGTATTATGCTGACTTACCATGTTCTAATCGCTTTTAGGAGCACTTTAAGGTAGAATTCAGCTAAGAAGAAACAGTAAACCCGAAACTATAAATCAACACACGATCAAAGCTACCATAACAAAAGGCGGGAATTCTGAAATAGAAATCAGGGAAACGAAATGAAAACTGTGGGCCACTGTTGTTCTCACTGTCAGTAGCTACCACATCCATATTTGTTTTGACAAACACCTTTCCCCCCGCAGTCTGGTTTGCTGGTATGACAAGTACTGTTGTTCCCATTTTACAGGTTAAGGAGCTGAGGCACACCCAGAAAGGCTGACTAATGTGTCCAAGCACAGCCAGGGGCTGAGCCTGTGTGCCTGGCTCACAGACAAGTGCTCTTTTCGTGCTCACGTAGTTCTCGGTAGTACTGGGAATTATTAAGAAGAGAGGACGGGACACGGCATGGCAGGGAGATTAGCAGAAACAATTCTCCTGAGAGACAGCATGGAGGCATCTGTTAGCTACTCAGCATGGGCCTAACGTCCTCAGTAAGAGAATAATAAATACCTCTATCCTCCTCTCTAGGGCAATGTGAGCATTATGGCTTATTCAGAAATTTGTCCCTGTAAGAGTTTTGATATTCTCAAAGCTGAAAAGTGAAAATATTTCCTTTGCTTCTACTGTGCAAATGAGGGAAAGGAGATTTGGTTCAGGTAAAAGAGTTATTGGAAGACACATAAATTCTTTATCTGATAATGTGAGGACTGTACTCCTGAGCCCCTTGGATGGCAGTATCGTGAGTCCCTGCCGTACTTAGCACATATTTTACAATACAGTGAAGTCTTCTTACTCAGCACAATCAGAATTGGTAATTAATGGGCTAATCAGAAATGTCAGTAAAGGAAAAAAAGGAATACAGTTATGTTGTAAACATTATATTTTACCTTGAATAAATGTAAGTGTATTTACCAACCTGGTGAAAGGTCATGGCTGGTTCTTTCCCTATAGGTTCACTGGCAAGGGTCCAATGCCATATTTTTTTGCCTAAACCACACCCACAAGATCTCATTTTTCTTTTCTAATTTATCTTTCTTTGTAGTGGGTGAGAACGTAAAGATATTCGTGAGCAAAATACTATAGATTTTGTTATTTTTCCTAATCTTTTATTATTAACTAATCTGACATTATTGAGTCTTTTCAAAGCCGTCCATTTATATTTCGTTGTAATAATTCTCTCTCTTCACACTCATATGTCATTAGTTGATGTAACAGTGGAGCAAATAGCGTAGTTTTAATAACAAGTAACCTTGGCACAAATATGTCAGGGAACAAACAATTCTGATTCTCAGAAATCACAAAACTCAACTCCCGGGAGCAGGATGGGCTGGGTCAGAGCGGCCAGCTCCATTCGGTGTGTTTTGAACACCAGTGCAAGGCCTTACAGAGGGAATAGAGCCCTGCTTCCTCCTACGAGTCACTTAAGGGGACATTGGCTAAAAGAGCCCCCACCATAGTTTTTATTGGTTAACTGTTAATATTAACCAGTGTATTTGTGAACAATGACTGGTGAAAGTCCCAGGTAGCAGTTTAAATCATATCTGTCACATTTATACTCAAAGGTTTAAAATCCCATCCTCCCTACCCAAATAAATTCCCTGAGTCTGTCAAGTTACCTGTCCAACTCATAAGTCTGGGTTTACCTCATCCTGCTCCTGCCCCTAAAAGACGCAGTTACTCAGCAGGGAAGCCTCTTGAGGCGGGGGGAAGAACCGAATGAGCAAATTAAACCCCATGTTTTTCTTCCTAGTCCTTACGAACATTGTAAGCTTTCTTATTATTTCTTCTGTTCTGTCTTCTATCATTAGAAGGCAAGTTCTGTGAAAGGAAGGATTTCATCCGCCTCACCTACCTCAGTATTCTTGGCACACCTAAGATAGCGCCTGGCACAGAGACGTTATACAACCAGCGTTCGTTAAATGCATGACTGATTTGATCCGGGTGTACACAACGTAGAAGTCTTCTACACTGATTTGATTTCACTTAATTGCTAACTTTTTGTTTGTCCTTTAAAAAAACAAGCTTCTACACTGTTTGAAGTTTTTCAAATTACTTGGCAAAAATGCAGTCTGCAGGATAGCTTCTGATCTTGTCTAAATCAGGTCAGAAAAATCACTTTTGCTCCGGAAAACACAAAGGGCATAGTACAATGACCAGAGCTACATAACAGCTGCGCTCACAGAGGGATTTAATATGGTTGCTCAGACCCAGCCCTGATAAATGATCTTGTTCGTCTAGATAACTAAGAGCAACCAGCCACTCACAACATAACACAGTCCCCAAGTCCAGCACACTTTGTGTCACCTCTCAGTGCACCTACCGTGCAGGACCTTTATCAGAACTTCTAATATGGGCCGTGATAGAACTGCTGATAAATAAAGAAATAACGAAAAAATGGATTTTGTATCTGTGCTTTCAAACTTTATGTTCGGTCTTGTTTAGATGCATATTTTATTCCGGTACACCTAGATTTGCAAGTGAAAAGGGCCATCAGGAAGAAGCTTTTTGTTAAACCAGACTGATGGAAAAACCAATTATAGGTGGAAAAAACAACTCGCTTTAAGGGACAGGAAGAAGCAATAAAAAGTTCCCTCAGAAGAAAGAAAGAGGAAAGAAAGAAGCAGCCAGTTGGAGAATTATTTGTTTTGTTTTGCCAATTAAAAAAATAGTCAAGAGTTCCATGTCACCAGAGAGTGAACATGACCACAATCTCCCTTTTAAGCATCACCTTTCATACAGTTCTCCCAGCTAGAGCTATGGGATTTGCCTCAAATTTTCCCCCATTTTCTTCATGCAGCCATGAAAGCAGTTCAATGCAACCTTTAAAATGCCTTGCAAGTTCAGCACTTCTCCATCGCATTGATACTGGTCCAGGCTCCGGTCCTCAGTGCAGTGGGCTGTTACAACAGCTCCTGAATGGTGTGCCTGCCAGTGTTCTGTCCCCACGCTAACCCATATTCGGGCTGCCACTGGGCCTCCCTCTCCCCAAAACTCCCTGGCGTACCATTTAAGACTTTCACCCTGGCTCAACTCACTTCTGAAGTGCCATCTCTTGTCAATCCCCTTGCAACATACACTCTGATGCTTCAGGCACAATTAGGAGATCATGGGCTACATGAGTCTGAAGCCCAATGGAACAATCTGGAAAAACTGAAAATTTGGAAATAGAGTACTTCATTCTTTCTGTACTGGATACTCTGATGCACCACCCAGATCCCTCAAGACCACGATGCTCCTTCATCCAGACACCGGGAGCGCTGGTTCACAGCCAAATCCCTCTCCAGAGAAGTTGCCTCACACACGCTTGTGTCCCCTCCCAGCTGGCAGCCATGGCCAGTGACTGGTTGAGGCAGAGCCCGGAAGCCCAGATCCCCTGCCTTGATGGGGGATAGCTCTGAAGACAGGGGCTGAGTCCTCTGTGTCGACCGCATTATAGTTTAACTTCTCTTCCTGCTCACGCTTGCTTCCCTTACTTCCAGGGAACACTTCCCAATAAAGGTCCTGCATAGAAATCTCAGGCTCAGGATCTGAGTCCAAGAAACCCAACCTAAGGCAGTTTTATCCTTGAATTTTACTTGAAATGCTAATCTTTTATAAATAATGACTTGAATTTTAATTAATGTCCATGTTTGACCGTTTAAACTTTTCTAAGGTTCCATTTTTATTCAGAATGTTTAATTGAAAGGAAAGGGCATCTATATCGTTTTTTTTTTTTAATCTATTCATTCTTATCCATCTCTACTACCAGATATTGCTTAAAATATTAGAGCCAGAACTCTGTTTGAAACCTGACTCCAAGCCAGGTGCAGTGGCTCACGCCTGTAATCTTGACACTCTGGGAGGCTGAGGCGGGAGGATCACTTGAGCTCAGGAGTTCCAGACCAGCCTGAGCAAGAATGAGACCCCCTCTCTACTAAAAATTAAAAAATAAATAAATAAATAAATAAATGAAATCTGACTCCAATTTTCCCAGCTGTGTGACTTCAATAGGTTACATAGTTCTGCTTCAGTTTCCTCATCTGCATATTGGGGATAATAACAATATGTTCCTAAATAAATTGTAGTGAAGGTTAAATGAGTTATTATATCATATATAAGACATTAAGAATGATGCTTAGCAAAAACATAAGTGCTAAAATTCATTGGAGTAACACTAGCTTCTGTAACAAGCAGACCTAAAATTGTCCAATGGCTCAAACAAAATAGATATTTCTTCCTCATTTATACAACATTCCAAAGTGTTCCTAGTCAATTGGGGCAACTTTTCTCTACATGGCTTTACAAGGACCTAGGTTAATGGATGCCCAATTATCTTCAGTACGTGGTTTCTCTATCCTAATTAGCCAGAGAAGTAGAAGAACATAGAGAAGTATGTACAGAAGATTTATTTCTATGGGTCAGGCCTGGAAGTGGAAGTCATTATTTCTGCTCACATCTCATTGGCTAGAACATAACCACATGGCCACACCAAACTGCAAAGCAGACTGGGAAATGTAGTTTAGAAAATGGATTTTAATGACTAGCTGTCTTCACAACAAACTTTGCTGTATTATTAATGATTATTATCATTCATATTATTACTAACCATCTAGCTTGGGCACTTATCTCTATTTGCCCAGACTGTCACCTCACTGATCTCCCTGCCTCCAGACTGTTTTGCCATCCCAAACCCTTCCTCCACACCAAACCCAGAGTTATTTATCTAAAATCCAAGTCTGATCATGCCCCTCACCATCCCCCAATTTCCAGCTTAATATCCTTCTGTGACTTTCCACTGCCTGAGGATCCAGTCAAAGCCCCTTCAGTTCCTACACAACTCAGTCCTCCCCATGTCCCTTTGGTTCCACCTCCAAAATCACCACTCACTTTGCAGTTGGCGTTTGTGATTGGATATGGCCTTTGTGCATGCAACTGTGCTAGACACTGAGGATATTCCAGAAAAGAAGGCAGACAAGATCCCTGCTGTATAGACTTTACATTTTAATGAGGTAGCCAAAAAATCAAGTAAACAAATAAATATACAACATTAAGGAGTACAGTGGAAAAAAAATAAAGGATAAGGACATTGGACTTGGTGAGGTAAACAAATGGATAAATAAATAACAGCTCAAATTTTACTGGCAAGTGATAGCCGCTCCATAGAGAGATACCTTGTGGACTTCATCTTTGGTATAATTACATACACCCTCCAACAGCATGTTACAAAAGAGTCCTTATCATTGACCTGTATCTGTGTTCCTCTGAACTTCTTTTATGACTGCTATTCGTAATAATATGAAACAATACAGAGCACTAAAGATTGCCTAATGTGCTGTTTGTGTAGGATATTGAGAAAATTATATAATTTGTTATTGCCCCATGAGGGAGTAAGAGTACAAAAGACTCAATTTTTTCCCCACAACCGTCTTTGCAGAAAAGTTCAACCTAAAAATATCTAATAAAATCAAGTGTTATTCAAGTATGTAAAAATGCTATTTTTTAAAATTACCTGGGCAATGTTACTATCACCTTTGTCGCTTAAAAAGTGTTACATGTGTGAAGTTCCTGGTACCTTACTGGATTTAGGTATTCAAATCCACAGGTGCCATTGAAGGTTTTCTTGTACATGCTGTTCTTTTAATCAGGGTAAGTTGCTCCCACCTGACTTGGATATTTAATGGCCAAATATGACCACATGCCATGGTGTGAGATTCACAATGAAGCCATGAATTTCCTCTTAGAATCTGCCTATTAAAACACTAGAATATTTTTGGCATAATAATTTTTAAAAATTGGAAATAATCTACTTGTCAAATAGTTGAAGAATCATTAAATAAAAATTAGAATACTGTATAGTCATCAAAACTCAAGGTTTTGTAAAATACTTGCTAGCATGGAGAAATAGTTGGGATCTAAAACCAAGTGGAAAAGGGAGAATGTAAATGAGTACAAAGAGTCAGATTTAGAAAATCCAAAATAACCTATGAGAAATCAGGAGACCGGCAGTCCAGGGATGGCAGGGCAGTTCTGAAAACCATCAGGGGCCCTGAGCCTTCCACATTGCGACGCCCCCATCCTCAGCCTGTCACTTCCAAGCATGGCCCGAGGTGGTACTTCAGCTCCAGCTGGTATGCCCACACCCAAGCCATGAGAAGAGGAAACCGGTAAAGAGGGACATGTCCCTTATGGTAGACAGAACAATAGCCTGCTAAAGATCCCACATCCCGATCCCCACAACCTGGAAATATGTTAACTTTCTTGGGAAAAGGGGCTTTGCAGATGTGCTTAAGTTAAAGATTATACGGGATTACACAGGTAGGCCCAAGGTAATCAGAAGGGTCTCTATAAAAGAAAGGCAGATCCACATAAGCAGATGTGGCCATGGAAGCAGAGATGTGTGTAGCCTCTAGAAGCTGGAAAAGGCAAAGAAGCAGATTCTCCTCTAGACCAGAGCGATCCCAGTCCGGCCAACCTGTTTTAGACTTCTGACCTCTAGAACTGTAAGATAATAAATTTGTGTTGTCTTAAGCCCCTAATTTTGTGGCAATATGTTATAGCAGCAACACAAAACTAATGCATTCTCCTCTTACTGAGGAAGAATATAAAATGGATAATGGGACCCAACTAGCTTGTGTTGCCACAATGTTACCCTTCAAAAAATGAAAATGTATATTCCAAAGGGAATAGGCTCATTATGTTTTACTAGGAGTTTTTGGTTGCAAATATGGAACCTTTATCCCAGTTAACTTAAGGTTAAGAAAGGGGAGGAGAGATTTATTTATAACATATTTGAATGGCTCATCCCATTAAGGAAGAAATGAAGGAAAAATTGTGTACCCACAGGGCTACAACCAGGGATTTGTCCAGCATCCTTTCTTTTTCTCTTTTTCTCTCATTCTATTCTCTCTGCTTTTCTGTTTCCATTCATTGTCTTCCACTGAAGATGGACCTTATTCATATGATGAGAATCAAGGCAGTGGGCATCTTGGGTCATTGGGTCCAACTTAAATATCTTCACCTGACCAATCATTCACTTGTCATGTGTCTACTGAGCCCTTATCATGTACCAGGCTAGTGAACAAAACAGACAAGTCCCTGAACTCATCCTGGTAGCTGACACAGATAATAAACAAATACAGACACAGGATCTTTACAGACTGTTCCAAGGGTGATGATGGCAATGCACAGAGGTAAAATACAAAGCACCTGGGAGAGACCACTGTAGACTGGGTGCTCAGGGAAGTCCTGACCCCAGTCTTGGGCTGTGGTTAGAAGTGACGGGCTGAGCATAGGGGAGCAGCAATGTGTGGAAGGCTCTGGGTCCCTGATGGTTTTGTGAAGCTGCCCTGCCAGCCCTGAACTGCTGGTCACCTGACTTCTCTTAGATTATTTTGGGTTTTCTAAATCTGACTGAAACAATTATACTCTTGATACTCATTTACATTCTCCCTTTTCCACTTGGTTTTTTATAAATAAGGCAGACAAGAGCGTGACTAAGGGGACAATGAAGACTCCACAGTAACGTCTTTAAACAACAGAAGGGAGCCCATCATACCTGGAGCAATGGGAGCAGATGGGGACATTGAGTCGGGGCTGGAGCCGGATCCAGCAGGGACTCTGGAAACATCTTGGTTTTCCTAGGAGAGCCCCCGTTACACCTATTTTCCTAATAGCCATCCCAATGTGGATGATAAATTGGACAGTCACCCTGAATGTAAGCTATAGGAGTCATATTCCCAAATACAATATATATCCTAAAGAGAAATGGAAAGACACTTAAAAGTTTAAAGCAGACAATGACATGACACAATTCTTATTTAGTATCTCTAGAAACCAGAGAATGAGCTACTAAATGCAGCAAGTTAAATATGCCCACATTCAGGACACTAAATTTTTTTTAATATCAGGATAAAATAATAAGAGGCAAGATTTCTGCCTTGTCATAAAGTACAGGTATACCCTCATCGTCCTCATCTAACACGTACACCTTAAATCCACTGCTGATTTTTATTTCCCACTTCTCTTAAATGCAGAAGAACTTTCTGAGGCAGAACCCAGCTCTAGCTCTCTGGGTCTCATGGCAACGTGGCAGCACAATGCTTCTAGGCTAAAATCCCTGCTCCCCTGGATCCACGCTGTTGCAGTCACAAATATTTACCTTGCCTGGTTCCTCGGGCTAATTAAAGAGGTAGGCTCTATTCCTCTTGGCGCCCTCCTAAATTGCTTTCAGGAGCAGAAGCAGCTGCAGGACAGGAATGACAGCCCCATCATTCATCCCCACAGCCACACTGAGACTCCCCTACAAATGTCCTTTTCAGATTAGAAAAAGGGTTTGTAGCCAGACCCAGCCCTTGCCTGTCTCCAGCTGGATTTGAGGTTGCATCTCCTAATAGTAATTTCTCCTGGAAGCTGAACCTATCCCTAGCAGGGTATCTGACCTACTGCCACCTCTGGAAGAGCTACTCTCAGGATCAAACACCACGAGCTTATTTTATACCAGTTAGAACACAGTATTTCATTGTGAATATTTATTTTTGTTACAAAAATGACATATGCTTATTATAAAAAAATTCAAGATGAAGAGAAGGTGGGAAGTGAAAAGTAAATTTTTCCTTCTCCCCTCACTCAGCCCCTGGCACTGAGTGCCCTTCCCCTAGTAACTTCGGTTATCAGTTTCTGGCGTTTTCTATGCATCTATGTATAACCGCACATATGTATATATGCATTTAAATAGATCACCCTAAAGGCTTTAAAGTGATTTCACGATAACAAGTCAGTCCAAATTTTTTCTTTTTTTTTTTCAGGGTGTTGTGAGGGTACAAACATTATGGTTACACTTTATGTCTTTGCCTCACCCAAGTGCGGGTTAAAGCATGCCCTTCATCACAGTTCCCATCAGCAAACTTTGTACCTTAACACGAAAGGCTTGGCCCTTCCTGCAAAGCGGAATAGCTGGGTTAATCCTGGTTACAATTCACAACAGGGTCAAGAAACCAAAATCCAGTCACCAGGCCCAGGAAGAAATCAGACCATGAGATGAGGTTTACAGCTCTGAAAACAGATCCTCAATGCTTGGGCAGGGGAGGAAAACAGACGGAGAAGGTGGAAGTCAAGTCTGAGATAGGGACTCAGAGTGCTGGGTCTGGTTTGGGGGGAGCAGGGGCACCCCGGGGTTCACTGCCATCACTAGGGAGCTGGGTGAAGCAGAAATGGAGAAGCCACAGTGGCAAGATGAGCTTGCCTTGCAGAAGAAGTGAAGATACCTCTGGGAAAACAGAACACATCGACAAGGCGAGAGGAGGCTGGGTGGAGTCTACCTGGGAGCTAGCTCTAAGAGCACGAAACAAGAAGTGGGGAATAGTAGGTGGTGGGAGCTATCCAAAGGGAAAGAGAAATGTGATCTCCCTCTGCCTCCTCTTTGAGAGACTTATAATAATATAGTAAGTTGCCTTTTAGGTTGTTTTTGTTTGTTTAAATAGGATAAAATATACACAACATAAAATTTACCATTTTAGCCATTTTTTAGTGTACAGTTTGGAAGCATTAAGTACATACATTCACAATGTTGTACAACCATCACCACCATTCCTCTCCAGAACTTTCTCATCTTTCCAAACGAAACTCTGTCTTCAATAATAACTCCCCATTCTCCCTCCTTCCAGCCCCTGGGCAACCACCATTGCACTTTCCGTCTCCATGAATTTGACTACTCTAGGTACCTCACATGAATGGAATCATACAGTATTTGTCCTTTCGTGACTGGCTTATTTCACTTAGCATAAGGTTCATCCATGTTATAGTGTGTGTCAGAATTTCTTGCCTTTCTAAGGCTGAGTAATATTCCATTGTATGGTTATACCACATTTGTTTATTCACTCATTAGTTGATGGACACTTAGGTTGCTTGCACCTCTTGGCTACTGCGAATAATGCTGCTATGAACACGGGTGTCCTTGCAGGTATTTTTCTAAATGAAATGCTCTAAGCCAGGAAAGACGAACAGGGTTTTTGTAAGCAGAGAAGGACCTCGTGGGTGGGGGAACATGTGCTTGAGTGCGGAGTGGGGAAGCGTGGCTTGTCCCATGAAAGGCAGGAGGTGCCATGAGGCAGCAGCATGAAAGAGCGGTAGAGTGAAAGCTAAGGTAAGAAATGTGGGTCAGATCATTGCAGTCTAACACTACAGAAAAGAATAGAAAATATTCACCACCCAGTTGTGTCATATTTTAATGTTTTGCCATATTTGCTAATTTTGAAAGAAATACTATATTACAGACACAATTGATGCTTCCTGCATAATCCCTCCCTCCATTCTTTCACTCCCCATCATAATGACAACCATTTTTCTGAATTTCAAGTTTATTTTTTCCATGCTTTATGATTTTACTACATATATAAATCACGTAGTGTTTTGCCAACTTTTAAACTTTATATGAATTACATCATACTCTGTATATATCATTTTCCAACTTGCCTTTTTTATCAACATTATGTCATAGAGATTTACTTAGCTATTTCATATTAATATTCCATTGTATGAATATTCCACACTATATTTTTCACCATTACAAACACTGTAGCAATGAACATTTTGAACATTTTCCTTGTTTATATGTTGTAAGACTTCCTCTAGGCTACGGGTGACCTAGATGTGGCATTAATGTACACCTTCGATTTAATTTGTAAAGGCAAATCACTCTCCAGCTACGTGGTTGTATCAATTTACACTCTCATAGTGTACAATTATTTTCGTTTTGCTATATCCTTGCCAACAGTGAGTGTTATCAGATGTGTAAATTTAACAAGTTAATAAAACAGCATAGTGGGGTAACAGCCCTGATTTTGGAGCCAAACTCTTCATGTCTAAATGGCTTTACTATTTGTGAGGTGTATGACTTTTGCCCTACATTTCCTTTATGGAAGAAAAAAGAGGTAGTAGTTTCTACCTCCCACCGTTATTACCAGGATCCTGTATGTTAACACATGCAAAGCATTTAGAACAATATATCGTTAGTACCCAATGAAGCCTTTAGAATAATATATTATTAGTGCTTGGTAAGTGTGAGCCCTGTTTTAAAATTTTGAATTGCCCATTTAATTCTTTTCTCCTGTAAATTTCCTGTTCCTTTTCTTAATATGGAACTTTTCATGTTGATTTGTAGGTATCGTTTAAATATTCTGAGTAATAATCATTTGTTTGTGGTTATAAGTTGCAAGTATCTTCTTGCAGTCTGTGGCTTGTCTTTTTTAGTTTTTATGACATCTTTCTTCAAGAAGTTTTTAATTAGAATCCAGTCAATGTGTCATTCCTTGTATTCTTTTTTTCTCTTGTTTAATAAATCCTCCTCCTCAGTGCAGTCATAAAAATATTCTCGTATATTAAAAAAAAATCAGTTGGGATTTTTGAGTGGGATTGTTTTCTTGTTCTTTCTTCCCCCCACCCCAGGTGGGACTGTTTTGAATATATTAATTAATTTGGGGAGAACTGACCTTTTTATAATATTGAATCTTTTAAAAATTATTTATGACACTGGATGAGAAAGTAAATTATCCTTATACTAATCTTATGTTTAGTAACTTGCTGATTTTTTATATTAGTTCCAATCATTTCATTGTATTTTCTCTTTGATTCTATGAAGGCAATGGTATTTCTGTGAATAGTGATAGCTTTTGTTTTATTTTTACAATTCATATGCATTCCTTTTTCTGTCAGCTGGGACCTCCAAATAATGATTGCCAAGAAATAGTAGTAATTGGCATCTTGTCTTGTTCCTGACATTAAAGGAAATAATTCTAAAGTTTTACCAGTAAATATGATGTTTGCTACAAGTTTCTGACAGATATATTTTATTGTATTAAGAAAATTATCTTCTATTTGTATTTCCTGATTTTTTTCAACATGAAAGAGTATTAAATTTTAACAAATGATTTGTCTTCCTCTATTGAAATAACTATGTGCTTTTTTGCTTGCAATTTGTTAATGTGGTAAATTACATTAATAGATTTTTCTAACATTAAACCATCCTTGCTTTCCTAGGATAAACTCAACTTTGTCATACCGTATTATTGGTTTTGTTTTTGAAGTTACTGATTTTTCTAAATTTTATTAGAATTTATAAATGTATTTAGAAGTGAGGTTGGCTTACAATTTTCCCTACTATCCTGGTCTTATTTTGGATTCAAGTTTATGCCAGTCTAATAAAATAAGGTTGGGTGTTCCTTCCTTTTATAGGCTTGTTACACTCTCTAGAATAGTTTATATAAAACTGGGATTATGTGTTCCTTGAAAATTTGGTAAGACCCATCTGTAAAAAATTATCTGTATCTTATTTCATTATTCGTGTAGCTATAATCACTGATTTAACATCTTTCAAGGTAATAGGATTTAGGTCACTTATTTCATTTCTTTTTGAATAAGTTTAAATTGATTATTGAGTATTTTGCATAAGTTTTCCAAATTAATTGACATAACGTTGTATCTGCTTGTCCCCTGTTAGCTGTTTTAATTCCTGGTATATTTGTGGTTATATCCCTTTCCAATTCCCAATTTCAACATTGCTGATTATCTTTTATATGTAATGTCATGTTGAGACTGGCTTTTAATAGCCAATGCTTATAATAGCCCAGAGTTGTGAAGTAGGAACAGAAACAGAAATATCACTAGAGCTGCTTCTCTGTAACTTATGCCTCCTGTCATTCTTCCCTGTGGAGTCACGTAACCTCAAATGTGGACTTGTATGTACTCCTTAGAAATCTGTAGTAAGTAAATCCAAAGTGGTGGTCTTTTGTCCTCTCTAGTAGCTCAGTCCATTCAAAAAACAAGAGACAATACTGATCTCTCCTGAAATATAGCTCCCGCAGTTTAAAGATCCTCCGTTTTCTAAAAGTTACTCAAACTCCCTGGGTCTCAAGCTCTTTGCTAAGCACCCACCTTCTGGTGATCTGTCCCAGGGCATCAGCATCCAGAACTGAGTCCTTGATTCTAGGTGTAGTCTGACCAACACAGGAGAATGAGTCCGTGACTATCCTTCCACTGGAACATTGCATTATCGCTTCCTAAAGTACATTTCTGCTCATTCCGTCACACTGTCGACTCATGTTAATTTTGCAGTTGACCAAACATCTGGGCCTTTTTCACACAAGCTGTTGAGGAATCTTTATCCCAAGTAATAAAGGAGGGCTCCATTGTGTAATTCCCTAATCTACTCACTTCTGAAGAAACTTTAAAGCATGTTTGGGCCTTGAGCAAAGCATCAGGATATAACCACAAAATCAAGAGTGAAGGCGCTCACAGGCAAAGTTCTTTCTTTATAAAGGAAGACATATCAGCTGGGTTATATCATAGTCCAATTTCTAAGAACATGCAAGGAAAAATAATTATCATTTATTGAGAACCAACTGGGTGCCAAGTCTATGTTTGGTGCTTTATGTATGTTATCTCCGTATTATGCTCATAACAACCCTAGGTCAAGGTGTGGTGTGATATATAAAGATGTAAATAAATAAATGCCAGGTAAAATTATCCCCATTTTGTATATGAGGAAACCAAGATTCACAGTATGACTTGCCCAACATGACACAGCTAAAAAGTTTCCATTTCAAAATCTGTGTGATTTCTTGTACACTCTCAGCCAGGAGTGAATGAAGGCAGCCAGAAAGAAGGCCATTGTGTAATGTTTCATAGTCTAATGAATGACTTTCACCTACACTAACCTTTTAATTTGGTTCTCATGACATCTTCATCTGGTAGGTGGAGCAGGTGATACAATGTTTATTTTACAGGTAAAGAAATCAGGGCTCAGAGCATGGAGTGACCTACCCAAGGTTGCCCAGCTAGCCAGTGGCGGAGACCCTTTGACCCCAGGCTTTCTGGCAGCAAGCACCTCTCAGGGCTGCAGGCAAGGAGGAGAGCAGGGGCCTGGGGCAGGTGTTGACAGACCAATATGGACGTGGGGAAAGGACATCCTAACTGTTAGGTCTGGAGCCTAGAGGGAGACACAAGGAACCTCATGCGTAGCAAAATGCTGTTTATTTTGAGCATCTGGGTGCAGATGGATCGAGGCCAAAAGAGCATCCACCCCAAGGGAGACGAAAGCCTTGGGTTTTATAGAGGGTTTCTTTGAGGGGAAGGGTGAGTACCTGGGCCAGAACAGCCACTGCAATAAAATTTTTAAACAACCAATTTCTGGGACCCCTGAGTCTGTCTCTTCCTGCAGAGATAGGGAGGGGTGTTGTTCTGTCCTTGTTGGGGGATAGGAATGCGGCTCCACCCATCTGCACCCAGATGCTCAAAATAAACAGCATTTTGTTACACATGAGGCTTCGTGTGTCTCTCTCTCCACTCCAGACCTAACGCCCACTCCATCTCAAGTGAGATCAAACCCCCAGCTGAGAGGTCCTCTTTTTTTTCCTAGGCCACCAATTCAGGTCTATTGCTCCCTCTCAAGCCTGGGAAATTGTTGCCCTAAAATCCCTTCAGTTACCCAGGGGATACTAGATGCCCTCAATATTCAAGGCGGGGTTCTTTACCTGTCAACAGGTGGTGGACATGTGCTTTCATGATTGTGCTCAAGTTCCTCAGAATTTTGTTTCTTCAACCAAGATGTTAAGAAATCTGGGAGCAGACACAGAGCTTTTCCAGTCCTTTTCAAGCCTGGCTGTGGATCAAATTAAACCAAGCCCCTTAAAAGAATATACAGATGCCAGGACCCCCTCCCTGAAAGGATTCTGCTGAGAGGATCATGTTAAACTATATTATGAGGATGCTATCAGCAAAATCCAGACTCTGGGGAAAAGAAGAGACAAGGGGAGAACTTGTAAATTCAAAGAGACTTAAGAGATGTAATAACCAATGCGATGTTTGATTTCCACTTCAAACAAACACATAGTAAAAACGAGCGAACAAAAAAGAAAATCTGGGACAATTGGGAGACAATGGAAATTTTGAACACTAGATATATGGTGATGTTAAGGACTTCTTGTTATTTCCATTTAGGTATAATAATGGTGTTGTGGCTTTTTTTAAAAAACAGTTCATATCTTATAAAGAGATGCACTGAAACGTTTTTGGGTAAGATGATGGGATGTCTAAGATTTGCTTGAAGATAGGCAGGGGAGTGAGCAGAGCATAGATGGAGAAAGACTGGCCGTTAGTTGACAGTTATTGCAGCTGGGTGTTAGGTTCACGGGGGAAATAGGACTCCCCTGCGCTTTTTGGTGAACTTCACTAATAATAAAATTTTAATCCCCCCAGGTTTGCGAACTCTTCTATTTCTTTTTTCCTCATCCTTTAACATGGCTGCCCCAACCCCCGGGCCGTGGTCTGTTAGGTCTATTAGTTCATGGTCTATTAGGAACAGGCCACACAGCAGGAGGTGAGCGCCAGGCAGTTGAGCGAAGCTTCATCTGTATTTACAGCCGCTCCCCGTCGCTTGTATCACCGCGTAAGCTCCGCCTCCTGTCAGGTTAGTGGCAGCATGAGATTCTCATAGGAGCGCAGACCCTACTGTAAACTGCGCATGCGAGGGATCTAGGTTGCTCAGTCCTTATGAGAATCTAATGCCTGATGATCTGAGGTGGAGCTGAGGCAGTGATGCTAGCGCTGGGGAGTGGCTGCAAATACAGATTATCATTAGCAGAGAGGTTTGACTACACAGTAAACGTAATGCGCTTGAATCACCCTGAAACCATACCTCCCACCTCCAGTCCATAGAAAAATTGTCTTCTATGAAACCAGTCCCTGGTGCCAAAAAGGTTGGGAACCACTACTTTCACACACTTATATGCATGGAACATCCTGGGTACAATGTGTATTCAATGTTTATTCTCCAGAAGAGATGAAAAGGGAAGTAGGAGTAAGCATTTTTGCAGTTTCAGACTCCGTTATGTAATGTATACTTAGTTCTAGACTGAAGCACAAAGTAGAGCTGTAACTGAGGTCAAATCAGTCTGGTTAGCTCTAAAAAACTAAAAGACTAATTATCTCTTCTTCTAAACTAAAGCAGCCTGTATTTTCTTCTGTGGGAGTATACGTGTGTGTATGTGTACACATAGGGCAGCCATGTACCTTTGTGCACGTTGCACACTGCACTAGCGTATCACATCTAAGGGGGCACCCAGCATGCTTCACTTCATCAACACTGTAGATTTGTATATTTATTATGAAAACTGTCTTATAAGTGGCAGAAAAATGTCTTATTCTAACAAAATCAATGTATTTGATCACTTTCAAAAGATGGAGGCAACAATGTCTTAAAGTAGGGGCTCCTTTTCTACTTATGTACTCACCATATGGGCTAACAGGGGACCTGACTGCCTGAGTTTGAATCCCTTCCCCCAAACTCACTCACTGACAGTATCATCTGCACAAGGCACTCAGTAGCCCTGAGTCCAAGCTACTTCATCCATAAAATGAGTTGAAAATATTACCTACCCTGAGAGCATAGTTCAGAGCATTAAATGCATATGAAACAGTGCCTGCCATATAACTAGCCTTCAACACGTTAGAGATTAGCTAACACTTAGATATCATTGTATGTACTCACACATGCCTGATTTTATGGGTGTAAGTATGCGTAAGCACTGTTGTGTTGTTCAAAAACTCAATAAATATCTTTTGCAACGGACTTCAAAAAAACTATATCCACTATTTTACTAGTCCAAACTATTTCAAAAAGAGCCCTTTTCCTGATCCATCAAGTTTTGAAAAATGCAATAAAGCTCAAGCTCCAGGAGAGGTTTATAAGCCAGAACCCTCCCTGTACACAGAAGCTGTGTGCATATGCTAATGAGGAGGTCTCGGAAGAAAAATTCTTGGGTTTTTCCATCGGTCTAACTACTTGGCCAGTAAGCCTGTAACGGGAAAAGACCCAGTGGGAGTTGCCAGCCACAAAAGGGGTTTTACCCCACAGGCAGAACAGAGTCAAAATGCTTCAAGAGGTTAAAAGTCTATTTTTAAAAGGAAAGAACACAGAGCATGCCTTTCACTTGGTGTTAAAAATAAACTCAGCCGCCTCCTCTGCACTTCCCACCCCTCCCACTGGCCTTCCTACCCTGCACTGCCCAAAGGAAAGAAAGAGAGCTTGTATCATCTCCTGCCTTTTTCTTTCTTTTCTTTCTTTCTTTCCTTCCTTCCTTCTTTCTTTTTTTAACACTTAGCCAAATATGAGCTACTTGGTTGTCGGTTCGCAAAACAGGCTGCACTTTCTCTCAGAAATTCCTTGGGGACCCCCAAGAAGCAGGGTGGACTGTAATTTAGAATAATCTCGTGGAAGGGGCTAAGGAAAAAAATCCACACTGAGATAGGCGAGACGGAGCCCTGCCAGCTTCTCCGGCGCCCGGGAAGTGTCTGCAGGCGATGCTGTTCAGGCAAGAGGGCCTTTTGGTGAATCCTTTTTGTCACTGGGGTTCAGCACAGGCTTTCCTGAGGCATGGCTATGCATGGAAACACCACTTTGCTGAGTTGGTTTCGATACCTTTCATTAAATAACCACAAAAATTCTATAGATCAGATATGCCAGTTTTTGTTCATGAAAAAGCTGTGTAGCAGAAAAGCTGTCGTCTGGAGGGGTGAATCTTGATTTCTTATGGTCTGTAGATGGCGGAGGGATTTCAAGACCCCCGTGGGAACCAAAGGTGTTGAAGGACACGGAGACACGGGTCTGTGCACAATATGAAGATTTCATTGCGGAAAAAAGGGAAGAGATGAAAGGGTGGCTGAGGGCTTGAAGCCTTGTTTACTTAAAAAGATTAAATTTTATTTTAAAGGAAGACAGCCCTTAGGCAATGTAAAATAAAGGAAAAGGCAGAAAAATTCATTTTAAGAAATAAAGTCTAGCTGGGCACGGTGGCCTGGGCCTGTAGTCATAGCTACTAGGGAGGCTGAGGTGGGAGGATTGCTTGAGCCCAGGAATCTGAGGCTCGCCTGGGCAACATAGTGAGACCCCCATCTCTAAAACTAAGTAAATTTTTAAAAAGAAAAAAAGAGAAAGTTCTAGTCTTAGATCAGCTTCTAACTTGCAATGTGACCTCAGTTAAGTGATTAGCTCCCCTACAGTTTCCTTTTCTCAAAATAAGATCCCTGTCTTCTTAGATCTATTCTTTACTAAGAATATATAATTGATAATTTGTACATAATTGGTAACAATGAAATATTATATCAGGGCAGGTAAAAGGATAAAATCACAATACAAATGTGTGTTTAGTTAAACATTGTTGAAATGTAATCAGGTGATTCTGTTGCATGTTTAGAAAGTTGGAAGGGAGCCAGGCACAGTATCTCATGCTTGTAATCCCAGCACTTTGGGAGGCCAAGGCAGGAGAATCATTTGAGGCCAAGAGTCCAAGACCAGTCTGGGCAACATAGCAAGACCGTGTCTCTATAAAAAATTAAAAAAAAAAAAAATTAGCCAGGCTCAAGTGGTGCATGTCTGTAGTCCCAGCTACTTGGAAGGCTGAGGCTACGGTCGGATCACTTGAGTCCAGAAGTTCAAGGTCGCCGTGAGCTGTGATCAGGCCGCTGCACTCCAGCCTGGGTGACAGCATGAGACCCCGTCTCAAAGCAAAACAAAACAAAGTAAAACAACAAAAAACAAAATTAGAAGGGAAATTTTATCACTAAAGGTTGAGTTTGATTTTCCTGTTTTCATGAAAGGGAAACACTCCAGTGCCACAGCAGACCCAGGGACACTAGCACCTAAGCAAATATGCCTTGAAAATTGAGTAAAAGAAGAATGCCAAGATTCCCAGCCCATAAAACTCAGCCTCGAGGGGGCCTATGGCATTCTTGCAAGGGATCTTCTACTCCTTAAGCTCAACCACATTATCTGAGACCCAGTGGAGACTCTGTTTCCACCCCATATATGCAACTGTTTTTCATATATATGTAGATTGGTTGTGGCTAATAAAATACAATAAGTAAATTATAAATTTATTATGTGTATATGTATTCATAAAATATAAACTCATTTAAAAACATTACCAAAATTGAGTCAATTGTTGACATCTATTTCTTGATCAACCAACTCTAAAATTGCAACTTCTTTCAGCTAGGAACTCTGGAATTTAACATATATAGCTTTTTGCCATAAATTTGTCTCTGCGGGATTAGTTCATTCTAGAAAGTGATGGAACGTTGATGTGTGTTAGTAGCTCAAAGTGCTCCACTAAAACAAAGCCAGGAATCAAGTCTATGATTGAAAACATTCCAGTCATTGACAATTAATTAATTAATTAATTTATGTTGTCCTAGGAAGGATTGAGGATGGCTTACAAAGATGCCTACAATTCAGCAGGATAAAAGCAGTTAAATATAAACAAAGGGGAGAAACAAAGAAAATGGAACAGAAAAGTCAGTCGCAGTGGTGACCTTAGTACATAAAAGGCATTCTGTGAAATCCCGCATGCTTCCGAGCCACTGGTCAATAGGGCTCTGCCCTCTGTAAGCTGCCAAAGGGAAGAATAAACCATTATCAGGTATATAATTCTCATTATCTGTTAAATAAACACACATTGGCTTCTCACGAGAAGCCCAACTCTTTCTTCTGGCAAGATGAGAGGAACTTCAAGAAAGGGCGACATCCCCAACATCGTACTGGTTGCAACAGATCAAAAAATTAGTTTCAGCCAATGTCCTCATGCCAAAGCCAGATTCAACAATTGATTCATTACAGACTTTCTCTGAGGATCAGGAGGTACCTTCCAACTGTCGGTGAAAATGATCTTTGCCCTCTTCTTTATGTGGGGAAACAGAGGCAGAGGAGAGTGAATTGCTTCCTCTTCATATAGCAGGTCGATTGCTAAGATAACAGTAGACATCATCTGTCCTAGCTATAGATAATTCCCAGCTCTTCTTCCCTCCAGATGTGCATTTTCAAATTATGATCATTAACACCCCCGAGAACTCTTTAATGGTGACCTTTCACCCCATTTCATTGTCTCTTCCAGCCCCCCTGGCTGCAGTTTTCCCACTCTGACTCTTATCCTTCATCCTTAGCTGCCACCAGAGCGGTAGAACATAGATGGCCTCTACGAGGGGAAGGCTGGGAACGGTGCTGCAGAACTGGATGGAGTGGCAGAGCGGGAACACGGGTGAGTGCCGTGTGGAGACGGCCTAGAATCAGCTGCTGAAGAGAGGCTGGGCCTCCAGATCCTGTGTCTGCACTGCGCTGCTGAGCGAGAAGTCCCTGGAACATCTACTCTCCACGGCACCAAATCCCCAGGCCATTTAATAAGTCATGAAGCAAATGTGCAGTGAATGTTTTCCAGGCACCAGGAGCCCTGCCAATGTTAGGGAATCAAAGGCAAAAAGGCACAGGCCATGACCCCAGAGAAACCTCAGCTTGGCAGAGAGAGAGTCTATCACACAGGAATTTCAATACGGCAGTATACACTGACTCTGGAGTCCTATACAGTGGGGTGCTGCTATTGTTCCCATTTTACACATCTGGGGCACAGCGACTCAGAGAGGCAGTGTAGACCAGTGGCTAAGGGCACACACTCTGGGGCCAAACTACCAAGGCCTTGCTGCTGGAAGCCTTATGAGCTAAGGCAAACTAGTTAACTTCTCTGAGTCTGTCTCCTGCCTGTCTTCTCTCAATCCGCTCCCCATCTTTCCTGCAAACTGCATTTCCCAGGCTCCCGCCAACGAGCGCCTGGTTAGCTGAGCCCATGGGAAGCAGTGGTGGGGCTTAGTGGGTAGGAGGAGGGAATGTCGGAGTACTTCACCCCCTCTCTGTTTGGGATGACTGCTCTGGCGGTGGCTGCATCTCCTCTAGGGTTCTGGTCCCAGCACCTCAGCTCTGGTGACACCCCCTCTTCCTTCTGTCCCTCCAGCCTGCAACAGCAGCTTCCCACGGTTGCTCATCTCTGGGCGGCCTGGCATCCACTATTTGCCTTTTCTGCTCTTGCAGTACCCTTGTGGTCATAGTCTCGTATCAAGTTTTCTCTGATGCACTACGAGAGTGGCATCAGTTCTCCTGCCTGGACTGTGATGGATATACCTCTGCCAAATGGAAGTATAATGCTAATAATTGTGCCTACGTACCTCATAGAGGTTTTGCAAAATTAAGTGAGTTAGTCTATTTAAACTGCTCAGAACAAAGCCTGGCCCACAGTGAGTGGCAGCTGTACTGGACACACAGCCCCGGCAGCAAAGTGCCCTTCTAGATCCCAGGGAGGAGATCTCCAAAGCCTTCAAGGATGAGTGGCAGTAAGCCAGGCACAGAGAGGGGGGAAGGGGGAAGAGGGAAGGACGTTCCAGGCGAAAGGATCGGACGGCTCAGTGACGGAGAGGGGGGAGAGAGCAGGGGGCCTTCCAGGAGCCAGGAAAGGGAAGAGGCTCAGAGAGACTGGGGCCTGCACGTGGTACAAGTGGAAGGGACAGGTCTAGGGAGAAGGATGACGCTGGAGAGGAGAGAGCCCAGCGTGCACGTTTCCAGCCACCTTAGAGTCCAGACGTTGCCCTGAGGACAAGGGAAACCGCTGGAGCATTTGACGTAGTGCAGTGACACAGTGGAATGTCTGTTTCAGAGAGGCCGCAGCACGGGACATGGATGGGGTGGAGACGAGAGAAGAGAGAACAGCAGGAGGAGTTGCCAGGAAGCCATCGCGCTGTCCAGGCTAGAGATAACAGCTTGGACTGGGGGGTGATGGGGAAGCAGAGAAAAATAGAAAGCTCGAGCTGTTCAGCAGATGAAGGGACAGGATTGGCACTGGATTGGATACGGGGGCAAGGGAGAAAGAGACATCAGAAACGATGCCCCGTTCCTGACTTGGGTAAAACGTACAACAGCAAGTGGCACAGCAGAGTGGCTGAACGCGTGGGCCCACTTCAGACAGCCTGCATTAAATCTCCAGCTCTGCCCACACCCAGCTGTCCAACCTGGGACAGGACACCCCGTCGCTCTGTGCCTCAGATGTGCAAAATGGGGATGATAATTGTATCTTCTGTACTGGGCTCTGGAAAAGGTTAAACGAGGTAAAGCATGTCAAATGCCTGGAAGCAAGCCCGGAATATCACACGCACAGTAAATCTTGGCCACTTTACAGAGACAAGGATCTCGGGAGCAGGCCTGGTCTTGGAGGGGGAAGGGGTGGGGTAACATCATGAGTTTGTCTCCAACATGTTGAGTTTGAGATGTCCCTGGACCCAGAGAACAAGTTCTGGGCTACAGGCGTAGATTTCATTTTAGAGCCGTCAGCAATAGAGATGGTAATTGAAGCCTTGGGAACGGATGAGACTGTCCAGGGAGTGTAGATAAAGTAAGAATAGATAGGTGCCAAAGGGCACAGCCTGGGAGAATATCATTTAAGTGACAATTTCAGGAAGAGAGGCCAAGAAGGAAACCAGAGAAAGGCAGTCAGAGGAGCGGGAAGGCGGCCAGCAGTGGCCACAGTCCCACTGCAGGGGGAAGACAAAAGACAAAGACACCATAAAAACAGCGGGAGCTGGGACCAAGGGCCATTGGTATAGCCTGAGACCTCTCCTCATCATCATCCTCTCCAGCCGGGGCAGCAGGAAGCCCTTGTGACGCCGGAACCAGAAGCCCATCTCAGCGGATGCATAAAAGAACAAACACCAGACGTCCGCGTCTGATCTTCCACGCTGAGCCAGAAGCATGGGGCAGGCCACCTCGGTGACTGGAAAAAACATGGTCCAGTTTTTCTGGTCACTCCATTGAACCCTGGATCTTTTCCTTCATGTGACAAATACTCCGCAAATATTCCTACTGAGTTTAAACAGCTGCCGCGATTGAGAGCAAGCATGAATCTGCCATCCACCTCCTGCACAGAAGGCATGTATAGGTTCCCCGCCTCCTTTCCAATGTCCGCAAACCCGGTCGAGTACTTGTAACTTCAAATTTTTCTTTCTTGTTTAAGACTCTCATTCCAGAAGGTTGTTAACACCATGTGCTATGTTTTGGGGTTCTTTGTTATTGTTGATTTTTTTTTTTTTTTGAGACAGGGTCTCACTGCGTGCCCCAGCTAAAGTGCAGTGGCGTCATCACAGCTCACTGCAACCTCCTCAAACTCCTAGGCTTAAGCGATCCTCTTGCCTCAGCCTCCCAAGTAGCTGGGACTACAGGCGCACAGCACGACGCCTGGGTAATTTTTCTATTTTTAGTAGAGACGGGGTCTTGCTCTCGCTCAGGCTGGTCTCAAACTCTTGACCTCAAGCAATCCTCCCTCCTCAGCCTTCCAGAGTGCTAGGATTACAGGCGTGAACCACTGTGCTCAGCCCCATGTGCTGTGTTTATTAGAACCCCCAAACCCAGCCCAAGGCCTCTCTCCCAGGATTCTGATGGCAATGCCGGCATACTGTGGGCTCAGGGGAGGTTTTTGGATACCAGGAGGATTACTCTAATTCAACGCAGAAATGTTGCGAAACTGCTTTGTATTCTGTCTAGCATAAGCAAGTGGGGATTGTTATTTTTATAATCATCCTAAGAGCCTTCTACTACATAGTTTGGGGAAGTGGTGATAAAAAACAGAGTACTTCTTCCTTGAAATCTACTACCCCCAAACTCTCACAAACAGTCAATTAATTTTCTTAGAAAAGTTCAGCACTAAATTCTCTGCAGCACTTGGCATAGTGGTATCTGTGCATTTGGAATGACACAGTAATTTCTTACCCTAGGAAAAAAAAATTACTCTAGCAAAATGAACCTTTTAGCCTAAGATGAACTGGTTCCATTTTTCATTCTTCCTTTCTCAAGGTTAATTGGGTGGCTGAACTCCCACAAACCAAAAAGAAGGCATGAAATGGTTTCCGACCTGGCCTGGGAGAGACGTCCAGAAAAGCCAGAACCAAGGCTGACCAGTCTGAAAGCTGGCAAATGGTATAAGGTTAACAACTTCCCATTTATCAGTACGTGACCAGTAAAAAGGGAATGCCCATGGTTTCTAAGAAAATCTCCATGAAAAATAAGACATATTAGCATAACGACTTTATTATTCAGCAATAACATAAATGGCAATCCACTCTCGTAGAATATTTGTGTTGAAATTAGGAAATGGTAGCACATTCAAACACAAGAGCTAATGGAAGCCCTAAATATAGATCATATTCCATCTGGCTGCCAGGAGCCTGCCTCAGCACATTAACCAGAATACCAAACCAGAGAAGGGAAATAACTTTTAAAAATGCAAAAGAGAAAAGAGATTCACTTAGAATTCTGGTAAAAAAAAAAAAAAAAATCAAGTCATAAGATAAGGAGTCATCTGTTTCATGGACTATTTATGACTCAGATGTTAATTCGGATACTGTCTTTAAATACATGGAGAGGAAAGAGAGATTTTCTCCCTTTAAACTTGAAAGTTTTGTTGAAGCAGGTAGCTCACAGCTGATAAATGGCATTCAGTTGTTTAAAATAGTTTTTACGATTTGGCTTTGACATTCACTACATTTGCACAATAAACAGAGCCGCTGTTTTTATTCCTCCAAAACCGGTTTAAACTCTAGCACCATGGGGACCATGTACCCTTAGCATTTTGCAAGAGTTATACTTTGCACTAACTGAACAGCAAGGCTATGTTTACATAACAAAATTATTTTTTCCATTTTCAGGTTTGCTTATTAACAAAGTAAACTAGATATTTCTCAAGTCAAAATGTTCCCTTTGTTTATGGTTGGAGATCTTGACCCAGATGAAAAAACAAAATGAGTACAGAAAATCACCACGCAGAAATCTCTCTTTATAACTCCGTGGCACATGGAGCCGCCGTGATTACCAATGTACTCACAGCAAGTCAACAATGCCTGTTTGCAGTCAATCCAGTTCCTCTATTTAGGAGATTTTTGTGGCATAAATAGATTAGAGGGTTTGCAAAATGTGCGTTTAGGGTTGACCTTTATGCTGTTCAGAATTTGTTTGGAGTACTGAGGCAATGCTGTCCTGGGTGGGTTGATTTCTTTTTGTGCAAAACTCTACTTAAAACCAGGGATAATCAACAAGATGAAGAAAGTTTAATCCAGCCCCTGGGTTCATAGAGATGTTGACCTCTGGGTCTAGGGTCAGGGGTGCGTTAGTCCTCCTAGTTGGAACCTCCAAGCAAACTCAATCTCCCAAATATTCATCAGATCTGTAGACTCCTACTTAAAGACCTTCCAATGACTCTTAAATAAAACTCTACACTAGGTGACAACACCCTAGACACCCTGCTC
>RJWJ010003159.1:0-91190 GCA_004363605.1 Indri indri | reverse complement strand
CCAAGAATGGAAAAACAAGCACCACATGTACTCACCATCAAATTGGTAGTAACTGAACAACACATAAGTGTACATATAAGAATGGCATCTATTGGATGTCGGGTAGGGAGGGAGGGGGAAGGGGGAGGGGCGAGGGGGAGGAGGGGACGGATATATGCATACACAAAGGGTGCAATGCGCACCATCCGAGAGATGGACATGCTTGGGACTGGGACTTGGGGGGAAGGGGGGGCAAGGGCAACATACGAAACCTAAACATCTGTACCCCTATAATAACAAACAATAAAAAAGAAAAAGAAAAAGAAAAAGAAGTTCCTGGAAAATTTGAAACAGGAAATACAAGTTTTGCATTATTAACAAAATCCATGGAATAGATTTCATGAGTGCATCTTTATGAAGTGATCACATAGTTTGGAAAGTTGCTACATAATAAAATTACAGAATATGAAAAATTACTTTATCATGTAGTATTTTTTGGAGGCATGCATTCAATCTGGGTACATTTCATTGAACAGTGACAACCTGAAAAAGATAAAGAACTTATTGCCAATGATATGCAGGAAAAAAAAAGAAACAAGAAAAGTAAAAGAAGCAATGCATGTTTCTGAGAAGTGAATACAAGGCCTGAGAAGCCATGGTGATTAAGATGGAGAATATATATCAGTTTTTGCTACATCTATCTTCTTGTCTCTATTTCTTGTTGGCTACAATTCCTTCTACATGTAGCATGACTTCTTTTCCTTTCAGCTTTTTTTCCTTTCTTTTCCTTTCCAAATGCTACCAAAAAAAGTATTGTGTTTTTTTTTTTTTTTTATCCCTTGACAATTAGTTATTAGTACAATGAAGGAAACTTGTCTCTTACTGCCCCAGGATTAAAATTTGCAAAAGTTTTTTTTTTTTTTTTTTACCAAATCGTAGTAAGAGCCAAATGTGTCCTAATTGCTATCTTATTAAAGAGTAACAAAGTCACTAAATTGCAAATAAGTTCTTAAGTATCAAAAAATTGTGTAGCATTTATCAATGCCACTCAGGAATATGGTTTTAACCATAGCTCCCTGAATTATTTTGTAACTTGCTGAAAAAAAGAATAGAAAAAATACAGCTTGCAATAGGGCATATGGTATGTGTTTAGTATTAAGTGTGTTTGGCTGAAAGTACTATGTTAGGATTTTAAAAAGAAAATATGAAGTAGACTATTATTTCAGAGTGAGGATACTAAGACTGAAATGTCCATACATTTAATACTTAAAAATGAAAAGATCAAAATTCTTCAATTTCGAAGCCCAAAAATGGTGCATCACAACTTACGCAGTCTCTAGAGACATAAACCGAGTGGTTTATATTTACTAGAATATTCCTAGTAGCTCTTCAGCTCTTTTCCTGTTTCATTAGCTGGTTGTAAATGTCTGAGAAACAACATCTCCTTTGTTTCCTAGGCTGCAATGGAACCACTATCTCAGGGACTTGGCATTTCTTTTCCTTTATAAAACATGCTCACCAATGGCACCAGTTAACTATAGATTGGTAAATTGGTGTTTTAATAATTGTAACATCCACAATGTTTTGTAAAGCAACCAATTTAATAAAATCACAAATGTGAGGGCTTAAAAAAATCACATAAATAGGATTCATACATGTCAGTTAGCCTCATTCCTCAGATAGCCCAGTGCTTGCTCAAGGGTCTTGGGGACAAAATGACCATTATGGCCAGGGTGGCATTTATACACAGGCTTCCCCTCACCAAGATTGTTAAATGTTCTGCTTGCCGAAACCAAGACTAATGCTGCACAAAATGTGCCAGCACACTCAGAGCTACTAGGTATGCAAGTTGGTTACTTTAAACATCTACCAGATTAATTTGTTTTTCCCAGTACAGGCACTTATTCTAGATTTGGTTTTGCCTTTTCTGTCTGTACTCTGCCGGCACCAACATTCCTGGACTTCCAGACCACTTCATTAACAATATCAGGATTCCACACAATACTGTGTCTAATCATGAGGGCTTTTTTCTAGGGAGAAAAAAATGGGACAATGTGCTGAACCCTGAAGAATTTTCCAATTGTCCTATGTCTTCCATGACTTCAAAAGAGCCATCCTTATATAATGATGAAATAGCATATTGAAGACTCAGTTACAGCACTCTCTGGAAGATAGTGCCTTGTGAGGTTACAGCACTCTCTGGAAGATAGTGCCTTGTGAGGTTAAGACGTCGTTTTGGAAAATGCATTATATGACCTTAAACCTAATCCATCCCTAATTCATCAAATTTAAGTCAGTTTTGAGTGTAAAGAGCACAATTATTTTATTAACAACTAAAATAGAAAGAAAAATACTATTGAGTAAACTGGCTTACAATCATTGTAAGAAGCAGGCCAGTGTGAAAGACACAATTTTTTAAAAAGACAAAATAGAAATGACTCAAGCAGAGAAAATATGATAAATTTTACTTTTTTTTCTATAGCCATAATACAACAGTTGAGGGAGCAAGGAGTAGAAATGAAAGTGATGCTCCAACCTACGATACCAACATCACTTTCACAAAAATCCTTGCCATTTGGAGTTTTTCTGGTATTGTTTCAAAAATTTTTAAAACCTATTCTGACAATTTAATTACATGGACTTGTCAAAATTTTATTTCAAGGTTGTTCAAGAAAAGGGACCTAAGTAGACGAATTTAAAGATTTATCTCTTGCTAGTGACATTTATAGAAAAGAGAGTTGTTAGATAATTAAGAGAAGATTTTCTGATTAGTGATCATTAGACTTCTGACAGTCAGCTGACAGTTAGATGGTAGGCAGGTGACTAGTTTCCTAGAACAGATCTCAGGCTTATTAAAGTTCATCAGGCAAGTATACAATGATGTCTAAGCAATTTTTCTAGGAATGCCAATTTTTTCTTGGAAGGAGATTGCAAAATACATTCCAGACCAGGTTTGGGGCATTATTTTCCTCAAGTTTCCAAGAGGAGAAATGCTTCCACAAGGAACATAGCAATGGTAGTATCTTAGGTTCTTCTTGTGATAAGCAAAAAAACCCAACAACAACCAGTGTGAAAGTGGAATAACTGTGTTTTCTAGTGATTAGTTGAATTACCAAAGAAAAATAGGGCTAGTGTTTCACAATGGGGACAAAAAGGAATACGTCTGGAGCCAAATGATCTGAATTGCCTCCTAATACTGTTCTCTCTAGGGGTAAAAAGTTGGTGGAAGATTATATTAGCCCAAGGATCATTCAGGAGAGACCCCCCAGGAGCCAGACATCTCAGAATAAAGACTTGGATCAACCTACAGACTAAATAAACAAACCATCAAGCAAAACATACAAACAAGCAAACAAACAAAACTAACCAGCTAAGGCACCGGGTGAAGGCAAGAGAATGTGGCATAGGTCTCATGACCACTTTCAGAGATGAAGACTAGAGCAGCTATGCATAACTCTTTCTGTGATGTATGTATCTGTACCTACCAGTTAATGTTTTTCTCCCCTTCCCTTCCTTTCCTTTTCTCTTTTATATACGACATATATTGATATTCAATTTCTAATGTAATTTATAGGTTTATACATAAGAGAACAATCTAAGCTGCCATACAAGAGTCTAAAATCCAGTGGCTTAAAGTTTATTTTTCATATATAGTTTGATTGTAGTCTAGGGCTGGATGGTGGTTTGAGCCACTGTCAGGGACCCAAGCACTTTCTGTTACTTGCTCTCCCATTCCTAGAAAGCTATTACTGCCCTTGATGTCAAAGACAGTTCAACCCCACATCCATATTTCAGCCTGCAGGAAAGAAGAAAGAAAAAATAGAGACAACATGGTGGCATTTCAGCTGAACTAGAAGAGGAATGAATGTCACCAAAAGATCAATGACAAGACTGATAAGATTTTGGTTTTCTCCTTTTGGGGAGGCAGTGAATGCATTACATCTGTACGGCAATGGGTATTTTAGGTTGCCATTATTGTTGGAAGCATAAGTATAGGGAGAAATGTGTGTATAAATATTATATAACAAAAACATTGAATTTGGTGTGTATAGTGGAATGGCATTCACATTCACTCAAATTTTCTCCTAATGTGGCTTCCTACACTGCAAAAGTTGCAAAGTTAAAAATCCATGATTTAGACTCCTTTGAAGCTGAGGCTGAGGATGAGAATTAGGTTCTGTATATTAGATGTAATTGTTTGAGAGATGAAAGGCAGAAGTCTCCTGTTGTTTTGGGTGTTATTTCTGGCAGGCACCATTGTATGTCTGTTGTTTTTTTTTTTTTTTTCCCCCGAAAACAGCATTCCAACCACTGACTTCTAGACTAGAGGTTGGCACATGTTTTCTGTAAAGGGCCAGATAGTCTATAGGTCAGGTTTGTGGATCAAGAGGTTGCACACAAGCTCTGTCTCAACTACTCAACTCTGCTGGTATAAACGAAAGCAGCCACAGACAGTGTTTAAACGGGAAGTGGGGCAATGTGTGCTGCCTGGACTTGGCCTGGGGAACACAGTTCTCCAATTTCTTTTCTAGGCAGAGTTTTGGAGAGGCAGATACAAGCAGCATTGGCGTCCAACTCAGTATTTCATTCTCTAGTCACTAACTTCATGGGTGTCAGGAGGTAGTTGAGGAGTTGCTGGTTTAACATTCTCTGCGTCACAGCTATTCTTTGGATCACAGTTTCAGAGATGGTCTCTTTATTTCCCCATCTTCATTATTGTAGCAAAGATTGTAGTTCCCTGGTGGGCCAGTTCAATCGTATTGATCTTGGAATCATTCCTGGAGGAAGCTTAGTCTAAAACCTGCTTTTCCATTCCTTCAGTGATTTCTGTAAGCACCCCATTTCCTACACTTAAACCAATGTCTTCATAAAATATATCTGGAGTGGTTTCTGTTTCCTATAAATGAAAACTGTCTGACCCTATAATAGCTTACATTTGTATATCATTCAGGGACCATAATTCCCAATAGACAACATGCTAGCAAAGAGAACAGGCTAAGTGCATTCTGGGATATCGGGTTGCCTGAAGAAACGCTTTTCTCTCCCTCCTCCCTCTCTCTCTCTCTCTCTCTCTCTGTTTCACCACCAGTGAGAAGTAAAGATGAGGATGCAAAGGGAGATGGCAGAAGAAAGAAAGGTACAAATAGAAATGCCAAAAGCCATCAAAAGCAAAAGTCAATGTTGGAATGAAGAGATATATTAAACCTGCGAAATATCAAATCAATGCTTTGATACATGACTGTGAGGTCTAGCAAGGTAAGTATAAAATCTGTAGGGAAGGCTGGCAGGCTGGATATCTTCTTCCAACATGTGACTTGTTACTCTCTTGATAGTGTCTTTTAGTGACAGAATTTCTTAATTTAGTGAAGTGTAATTTTTCAGTCTTTCCTTTTTGGATTGGTGCTTTTTGATCTGTTTAGAATCTTTGTGTACCTCAGGTCATGAAATTATCTGTTTCCTTTAAAAACATTTTATGTATTTTTCACAGTCAGGCTATGAATTAATTATTGCATATGATGTAACGTGGGGTCAAATTTTTTTTTCGTATGGACACCTACATGATATGGTACCATTTATTGAAAAAACTCATTTCATTACTGATTGTCAGTGGCACCTTTGTCATATATGAGAATGATTGTATATGTATGTGTCTACTTCTGGACTTTCTATTCTATTTCATTGACCTATTTACTGTTCTTGTGCAACACCACATTCTTATAATTACTGTAGCTTTATAGTAAGTCATGATATCTGGAATTTTAAGTTCTCTACCTATGCATTTCAAGATTGTCCTTTTTTAAGGTTTTTTAATTTTTGTATTTCCATATAAACTTAAAATCAGCTTTTCAACTTCCATATAGACACCTAACACAAATCTGATCAAAAATTTAATTGCAATAGCACTGATTCTGTAACTTGATTTAGTGAGAATTGACAGTATCTTTACTGTGAAAGAGTTCATAACAGAGTTCCTTACAGGCCTTCCATAGGCAGCTATGCATGAACAGAGCTTTCAAAAGATTTCTAGAGTGTTCTCCAGAGCTCATTTTGAAGAATAAATTTTGCATAACGTCACATGATGTGTTTCTTTTTCAGATTTGTCTTGTCATTTCTATATTCTTTTTTTTTTTTTAAGTATTATGGGGGTACAAATATTTTTGGGTAGCTGAATCACTTTTGTAATGCTTGACTCAGGGTTAAAAGTGTGCCTGTCAAATAGTGTTCATTGTACCTGTTAGATAGGTTTTCATCTGTCCCCTCCTTCCCCCCCACTTCTTGATTTCCCTTGAGATTTGCTTCCTGCTATACACGTGTGCTCACCAGTTAGTTCCAATTTAATAGTGAGTATACGTGGTATTTGTTTTTCCATTCTTTAAACACTTCACATAGGATAATGGTCTCCAGTTTCATCCAGGTTAATATAAGAGATATTAGTTCACCACTTTTTTGTGGCTGAGTAGTACTCCGTGGTATACATGTATTACACTTTGTTAATCCACTCATGAATTGATGAGCATTTGGGTTATTTCCCATCTTTGCAACTGTGAATTGTGCCACAGTAAACATTTGAGCATAAGTGTCTTTTGATAAAATGACTTCTTTTCCTTTGGGTAAATACTCAGTAGTGCGATTGCTGGATCAAATGGTAGGTCAACTTTTAGTTCTTTGAGGAATCTCCATATTGTTTTCCACAGAGGTTGTACTAATTTGCAGTCCCACCAACAATGCATAGTCATTCTCTCTCTGCATCCATGCTAGCATCTATTGTTTTGGACTATTTAATAAAAACCATTCTGACTGGGGTAAGGAGGTAACTCATTGTGGTTTTGATTTGCATTTTTCTGATGATTAGTGATGTTAAACATTTTTTCATATGTTTACTGGCCATTAGTCTATCTTCTTTTGAGAAGCTTCTGCTCATGTCTTTTGCCCACTTTCTAATTGGGTTGTTTGATTTTTTCCTTGCTGATTTGTATGAGTTCCTTGTAGATTCTGTTTATTAATCTTTTATCAGATGTATAGCTTGAGAATACTTTCTTCCATTCTGTAGGGTGTCTATTTGCTCTGTTAATTATTTCCTTGACTATGCAGAAGCATTTTAATTTAATCAAGTCCCATTTATTTGTTTTCATTGTTGCTGTGGTTGTCATTGGGGTCTTCTTCACAAATTCTTTGCCTAGGCTGATATCTAGAAGAGTTTTTCCAACATTGTCTTCTAGAATTCTTATGGTTTCATGCCTTTATTTAGGTCCTTTATGCATCTTGAATTTATTTTTGTGAATGGTGAGAGATATGGATCCTGTTACGTTCTACATGTGGCTATCCAATTTTCCCAGCATCATTTATTTTTTATTTTATTTTTTATTTTTTTGAGACAGAGTCTCACTTTGTTGCCCAGGCTAGAGTTCCATGGCATTAGCCTAGCTCACAGCAACCTCAAACTCTTGAGCTCAAGAAATCCTACTGCTTCAGCCTCCTGAGTAGTTGGGACTACAGGCACATGCCACCATGCCTGGCTAATTTTTTCTATATGTTTTTTTTAGCTGTCTAGCTAATTTCTTTCTATTTTTATAGTAGAGACAGGGTCTCGCTCTTGCTCAGGCTGGTCTTGAACTCCTGACCTCAAATGATCCACCTGCCTCGGCCTTCCAGAGTGCTAGGACTACAGGTGTGAGCCACCACGCTCAGCCCAGCATCATTTATTGAATAGGGATTCTTTTCCCCAGTGTATATTATTGTCCACTTTGTCAAAGATCAGTTGGTTGTATGTGGATGGCTTTATATTTATGTTTTCTGTTTTGTTACATTGGTATATGTCTGTTTTTGTGCCAATACCATGCTGTTTTGGTTACTGTAGCCTTGTAGTATAGTTTGAGGTCTGGTAACATGATGCCTCTCAATTTGTTCCTTTTGCTTATAATTGCTTTGGCTATTTGGGCTCTTTTCTGTTTCCACACGAAGTGTAGAATTATTTTTTCTGGATATGTGATATACAACATTGGTATTTTGATGAGGATTCCAAGGAGTCTGTAAATCATTTTGGGTAGTATAGATATTTTAACAATGTTGATTTGGCCAATCCGTGCGCATGATATGTTTCTCCACTTGTTTGTATCATCTGTGATTTCTTTCCTCAGTATTTCATAGTTCTCTTTGTGGAGATCTTTCACGTCCTTGGCTATGTATATTCCTAGGTATTTTATTTTCTTTGTAGCAATTATGTTTTTGAGTCTTTGATTTAACTCTCAGCTTGACTGTTATTGGTGTATAGGAAGGCTAGTGTTTGTGTATGTTGATTTTGTACCCTGAGGCTTTGCTGAATTTACTTCTCAATACCAGGAATGTCTTGACAGAATCTTGGGGTTTTCTAGATATAAGCTCATATCATCTGCAAAAAGCAATAGTTTGACTTTCCCTTTCCTGATTTGGATACCCTTAATATCTTTCTCTTACCTAATTGCTCTGGCTAGAATTCCCAGCACTGCGTTGAATAGAAGTGGTGACAGTGGGTATCCTTTTCTTGTTCCAGTTCTTAATGGAAATGCTTTCAACTTTTCCCCATTCAGTATGATGCTGGTTGTTGGTTTGTCATGGCTTTTATAAAGTTGAAATATGTTCCTTCTATACCTGGTTTGTTGAGGGTTTTTATCATGAAAGGGTGCTGAATTTTGTAGAATGCTTTTTCTGCATCTATAGAGATGATCATATGTCCATTGTTTTTGCCTCTGTTTATGTGGTGAATCCCATTTATCAATTTGCATATGTTGAACCATCCTTGTACCCCTGCGATGAAGCCCACTTGGTCATGGTGGATTATTTTTTTTGATATGCTGTTGAATTTTATGTGCTAGTATTTTTTTTGAGGATTTTTACATCTATATTCATAAGAGATATTGGTTTGTAGTTTTCTTTTTTTGTTGTGTTCTTTCCTGGCTTTGGTATCAAGGTGATACTGGCTTCATAGAATGAGTTGGGGAGGATTCCCTCTTTCTTGATGTTATGGAATAATTGCTGAAGAATGGTTATCAACTCTTCTGTGTAGGTCTGGCAAACTTTGGCTGTGAACCTATTTGGTCCAGGCTATTGTTTATTGGAAGATTTTTTATTGCTGCATCAATCTTGTTGCTCATTATTGGTCTGTTCAAGAGTTCTACTGCTTCCTGATTGAATCTTGGGAGGTTATGTTTCCAGGAATTTGTTCATCTCCTCTATGATTTTGAGTTTATGTACATAGAGATTTTCAAAGTATTCACAAATGGTATTTGGTATTGCTGTGATATCAGCTGTAATATCTCCGTTTTCGTTTCTGATTGAGCTTATTTGAGTCCTTTCTCTTCTACTCCTGGTTAATCTAGCAAGAGGTCTATCAATTTTGTTTATTTTTTCAAAGAACCAACTTTTTATTTCACTTATCTGCTGTATAATATTCTTATTATCAGTTTTGTTCAATTCTTGTCTGATCTTAGTTATTTCTTTTCTGCTGGCTTTGGGTTTGGTTTCCTCTTCCTTTTCTAGTTCCTTGACACATGTGATTAGATTCTTAATTTGTGATCTTTCTGTCTTTTTTATGTAGGCATTTTAAGAATATTAATTTTCCCCTTAGGACTGCTTTTGCTGAATCCCATAGATTTTGATAGTTTATGTCCCCTTTGCCATTCAGTTTGAGGAATCTTTTAATTTCCATCTTAGTTGCATCATTGATCCAATAATCATTCAAGCAGCAGGTTGCTTGATTTCTTGATGACTTTGTGTAGAACTGAGTGCTTCCCTCAGGGTTGATTTCTAGTTTTATTCCACTGTGGTCTGAGAAGATACATGGTATGTTTTCAATTTTGGGGGGAATTTTTTGAGCCATATTTTGTGGCCTAAGATATTATCATTCTTGGAGAATGTTCCATGTGCCAATGAGAGGAATGTATATTCAGTAGTTTTTGGGTGAAATGTTCTGTAAATGTCTGTTAGGCCCATTTGTTCTAGAGTTCCATTTAAGTCCAGTGTTTATTTATTTTCTGCTTGGATGATCTGTCCAATTCTGTCAGTGGGGTGTTGAAGTCTTTGGCAGTTACAATGTTGCTGTTTATCTCTTTGGATAGATCTAGTAAGGTTTGTTTTATGAATCAGGGTGGTCCTGTGTTAGGTGCTTAAATATTTAGGATTGTTATACCTTTTTGTTGAATTGTTCCCTTTACCATTATATAATGGCCATCTTTTCTTTCTTTACTATTGTTCATTTAAAGTCAATTTTATCTGATATGAGCATGGCTACACCTGCTTTCATTTGGTTTCCATTTGCATGAAACATTTTTTCTATTCTTTCACCCTGAGTCTGTATAAGTTCTTGTTGGTTAGATGTGTTTCCCGGAAACAGCAGAGACTTGGCTTGTAGTTTTTCATCCATTCAGCCAGCCTATGTCTCTTGAGTGGGAAATTCAAACTATTCAAGTTGATTTTTAGAATTTCTATGTGGGATATTCTTCTGTTCATCCTGTTGGGTAGTACCTTATTACTTTTTTCTTTCTTTTCTTTTTCTTTTTTTTTTTTTTTTTTTTTTTTTACCTCTTATAGTATTATTTTCTATGAGCTCTGAGCTTTAGCTTTTGGGTGGCTCTAGTCTGGTGGGTGACTATTGTGCTGATCCATGTATAATGGATCTAAGTTCTAAGTATATCTTGCAGGGCAGGTCTGGTCTTGACAAATTCCCTCAGTGATTGATTGTCTGTAAAACTCTTTGTTTCTCCTTCATATATGAAACTTAGTTTACAGGATAGAAAATTCTGGGCTGGAAAAATGTTTAGGAAGACTGAAAATGGGGCCACAACCCCTTCTGGCTTGCAAGGTCTCAGTTGAGAAATCTGCAGTTAGCCTGATGGTGTTTCCTTTGTTAATTACTTGATATTTTCTCCTTACAGCTTGCAGTTCCTCCTTCATGTTGACTTTGGCCAGTCTGATGACTATGTGTCTTGGTGATTGCCTCTTTGCAACAAATCATGCAGGTGTTCATTGAGTTTCTTCTACCTGGATGTCTAAATCTCTAGCAAGACCAGGGAAACTTCCCTCAATTATTCTCTCAAATAGGCTTTCCAGCCCTTGTGTATTTTATTCTTCACCCTCAGGGATGCCTATGATTCATACATTTGGCCATTTTGCATAATACCGTATTTCTTATAGCCTTTCTTCTTTCCTCTTAATTTTCTGCTCTTCATTTTTGACTGAGTTAATTTGAAAGAGTTGTCTCCAAGCTCTGAGATTCTTTCTTCTGCCTCACATCACCTATTCTTAAAACTTCCCACTGTGTTTTGTATTTCCTTAAATGAATTTTTCATTTCCAGAAGTTCTGTCTGTTTTTTTTAATATGTTGATCCCTTTAGTGACTTTTTCATTGATTTCTGGAATTGTTTTACTTTTTCTTTGAGTTGATTTTCCATTTTCTCTTAGATATTGTTGAGCTTCCTTACAATCCATTTTTGGAATTCTTTATCTGTCATTTCAATATTTTCATTTTGGTTGATATCCATTGCTACAGAGCTGGTGTTCTCTCTTGGGGGGTGATCCTTCACTTTGATTCTTCATACTTCTAGAGTTATTTAGCTGATTCCTTTTCATCTGGAGAAGCTATTGCTTCTTATTTTGGGGTATTATTTTGTTTAGATAGGGCTTTTTCCCCACCCCTCACTTGTATGGGTGTGTCTATTGCATATGTTGGGAAAGAACCTTTGGCTTTGCTTGTGGGTACTTTGATGGTGATCTAGGCTCTGAATGGTGATCTAGGCTCTGAATGCCTTGATTATAGATATCCTTAGTATGGTAGTTTTTTCAGTTGCTAGTTGTTTGTAGGCTATAGCTGTGGTAAGCTATGTGAGTGGGCAAATTCCCTATCTCTCTTTAATGAGGGAGGATGGAGGTCTTTGAAATCCTTTCTCTTTCCCCAGCCCTGTGGTCTTCTTAACAGTGTAAATTGTAATGGCATGCCCAGTTTAATCTCTGAGACAGCAGGTGGTGCTTGCGGGACAGAATCAACCACACCCTGTAGGACTGAGTCTGTAAATACTGTAAAGGGTGTGCAAATTGACCTCTCTGTCAGTAGGTCGCACTTGCCAGAAGGAACATGCTGTAATGATACTTATGAGTCCTATGACTGGCTCCAGTCCCTCGGAAGAAGCACTCAAATGCCCCAGGTGGTGGGTGGAGCCCTGGAACTTCCAGATGAGTTCTTATTCTCTGCAACAGCAGAGGTGGGTGGGGGAGTGAGGCTAGGAAGGACTGGGTTGAGTGGGCTTGCCCTCAGGCTCCATAAAAGCTTGCAAGCTCACTGTTTCAGCAGGGGTCAAAGGTCTGCTCCTAGCTTCTGTGTAAAGCAGCTAGGGAGGGGCTGAAGTGGCCCCACACTACCAGAAAGACTGTTTGTGGATGTAGGACTGTCTGAGATTCACAATCTGGCAATCTGGAGCAGGCCTCACTCCTTTTCCCCCTCCCACACTCTGTGGTCTCCCCACCTTGGTGTCTGCCAGGAGGCAGCAGCTAAAGCCAGCCGAGCTCCCCCATGACTGTCCTGTGGGCCAGGAGGTTCCCCACCGGGGACCCTGGCCTGTGCTGAGAGTGCAGCCCTCCTGTGGGGGGGGAGGGTTTCCCCATGAGCACTCTGTAGCTGGGACCCACAATGCACTCTACCCCCAAGATTTGCCCAGAAGGGCTCCTTTGCCTCCCAAGACTAATTCACAAATCTCCCCTCCATGCCCCCAAGCAATGTGATGGAGACCTGGGGGTACAGGATCTGGCCTGCAAGCCTTCCCTAGTTCCCCAAAGATCAATCCCTGACCATGCCAAGGAGAAGCATGCTGGTTCTGGGTTTCCCACAGGGTGCCCAAGCAGATTCAATGTCCTTCTGCCTCAGAGTGTGCCCTGCTCTGATGGAGCTGCCACACAGCTATGCAAGCAGCACCAGGGAGGGCTGGCAAGCAGAGAGCTCACAGTCTGAGCACCCCCCAGTCTGCTGCAGGACCCCAAGAGGAAAGTTCCGAGTCCCACTCTCTGTGGAAGCCTCAGTGTAGGGGCTTAATTATCTCTCTCAGCAGCCCTGTGTAGGGGAGGCGAAGGGGAAGAAAAGAGTCTGGATGGAGGAATGCTAGCACACTGGTCATCTCTGTCCCTCTCTCTGGGAGGCAGTCTGTCCAGAATGTCCAGGCTCTGGAGTCATGTAGATCACTTGGGACCCACTGTACTTTGTGGCTCCTGTAGTCTGAGCTGGAGTTGGGAAATGTCTGTATGGGAACGAGCAAGATGAAACCTGAGGAGTTGAAGTCTCTGGGGAGGGCAAAGGTGCACTGCGGGTAGAGAAGTAATATGGCCCCTGCCAGCCCGGCTTGGGTCTGTGGTGACTGGAAGTACCTCAGAGGGGCTGGGAGCCTGGTACCCTGCCTACAAGAAGCTTCCAGCTCACTGGCGGCAGCAGCCTCTGGGCTCCTGTGGGCAGAAAGTCTCTCCAGCAGCTTGGGAATCCACCGACTATCAGAGATGTGAGGGAGAGAGAAACAAACCGCTCCGTCTACCCTTCTCACTGGACTCCAAGCCTCTCAGGCATTGATCTCCGTTGATACCTTGTTCCCTCCTGTTCTGCTCCGCAACTTCTTCCCGTGGAGTCTCCTGAAGGCTCTGGCACCCTTCCCTCAGACCCACACCTGATCTATGTTTGTTGTTTGCTTTTTTCTCTTTAATCTAAAACTTCTCTTTCTTTCTGAGACGCTCTGGCAGCTGGCGTGTCTGGTCAGCCATCTTGTTGCTCACTCTCCCATCATTTCTGTATTCTGAAGTAAGATAAAGACACTCCAAATTGCCTTTGCAAAATCTGATGTCAATAGTAAGGGAAATAATAATTCTTCCATAGTGAGGGTCTGTGAATTCTTGTGAAAATAACACGACCTATTAGACTTAGTCTAAGAGGTTCAGCCAAGAACTCAAAATCTTCATTACTATCCCAGCGTGATAAAACATAGGATCATCTGTGAAAGTTAAAGACCAGAAATGGCTTTAGAGAGTTTATAGAAATCAACAAGAAATTCCATTTTAATAGTGACTCCAGGACATATTTATAAAGGTTGAAATTGATTTCAAACTGGTCCTAACCAGCTTCCTGAGAGGAATAGTATGCTAAAGAATGGAGTGAAATAACTTATGTATATAAAGAAATAGATTTTAAAAATACTAAAATTAGTAATACCAACCATGAAATGAGGTGTCAGTTTTCTATTTTAATATAATCTACTGTATGCAGTTTTATTATAATCTACCGATGTAGTTTATGTCTCCCAACCAGGTATTTTAAACATTAGTTATTTGTAATAATTTTATAGATACCTGCAGAACTGCTCTTCCGGGGGTTTTGTACATCACCACTGGGGTCTGGAGCCCAAAGCAGCATTGATTATATAGGCATTAAGGGTTAGTGAGTGAAGCAAAACCTGTGGGCTGGTGATGTGAAGTGTGAACATTCTTCTCATTACAAATACAACAAAGGTGATTCTCTTGATAGATTTGTAAGTCAAATGGTTGTACTGGTTTATAGAAAGTAAGCACTAATTTCAAGGAATCTTTTGAAATCACTGAGTTTTGTTAGCTTAGAAAGATATCCTGGGCTTCAAGCAAATAAATCCTATCTTAGGGAATATATATAATGACATGGTGAAAATGTTGGCTGATGACACTTTTTTCTTTAAAAGGACCTGGGACTAGTAGCATTCTAGATAATTGTACTGACTTATGTGCTGCTACTACTAATAAATGCTTACATAAAGGATTCTGCTTTAGCTATAGTTTTATTAATGTAAGTGTAAATTTTTGCCATCGTTGCTGAACTTCATAGTGAAATTAATGGAAGTTATCTGAGTACAATTTACAACAAAATAAGCAATGCCAAACAAGGATCATTTTCTCTTGACTAAGACAAAGAGGAGAAATTTTGTGTAATGACAAACATGGTTTGTAAATTAAATATCCTAGACACTAAGGAGGATGATTAGTAAAAGAAGCAATTCATTAATAACCTATCAAAACAAAATAATATTGGAGATTATTTGTCTCAAGTTGACCCCAACTCCCATTCTGAATTGGAAAAATTGCTGATGGAATCTGTCAAGTTGAAGACCATTACTTTCTAACTTTTTGACTTCAATATACATATAACTTGACTATTTATCTAGAAGTCCAAATTCCAGAAGTGGTATTTGCATCCTTGCATACGGTATGCAAGGCATCTGGGACAGCTCCTAAGATTGCTATTAAGTACCTAAAGATTTGTCTTCACTCCCTTTCTGTATGCTTTCCTCCCTCCCTTCTCCCTCCCACCTCAAATACCTACAGTGGTCTGCATACTACTGCGGTCAGCCTACTTGTCATTGCTTCAGAGACTGCTAGTCATCTCTAACATCTACGTTTGCTTCTGCTTCCTATGGACACTACTACATTACATTTTCCAGCCCCCTCCTCAGTTAGGTGGAGCAAAGAGACTGAGTCCAGTGATGTGCAACATTTACAAGCCTCATCTCTAAAGTTTCCTTCAAGATCTCCCTTCTCTTGTTTTCCATCACCTGTTAGCCAGAGGCAAAGCATTCAATGGAAGACACAGAGGCCCCAGATGATACCAGAGTTACTGATAAAAGGAACCTGGGTACCTGAACAAATATATAAGAAAGAGCAACCCACTTCCCACTGCCTCCACCCCAACCAACCTCCCAATTGGACTAGGAAAGGAGTAAAAAATAATTCTTAATTTTGTTAAGCCATGGGATTTGGGAATTGTTTATAATCAGTTAATATATCTTGACACATATAGTGTCCTCTTTCCAGATCATTTGTCCACTTTCCACTTACCCTTGAGGACAAGAGTTGAGAAACTGAAGACTATTGGCCAAACCCAGGCATGGCCTATTTTTGTATAGCTTGTAATCTGAAAATGTCTGTTTAAAAAATATTTAAGGTTTTATTTAAAAAACAGGAAGAAGAGAAGGAAAAGGAGAAGGACAAGGAGGAGGAGGTGGCAATAACTTCACGAAGACAGCAATGTGGTATGACAGCAAAAAATATTTGCAGTCTCTGGTCTTTATGGGTAATGGTTGCAAACCCCAGCTCTAGAATGTTAAAATAGTGCAAGATCCTTGGTAAAAGCCTTGGTATGACAGAACTGCCCGTCATGAGATTACCCCCACCACAGTGTCTGGCCTCCAGATTCCAGAATGGACAGGGCTCTCTGTAGACACAAGTTTGACATGAAGGTGGGTATCCTGACAGCCCTAAGTCTCACTTTTTCACTAGGCCCCCAAGGTATCTCTTTGTATCTGGAGTCTCACAATTTTCCTTTGAGGAGGGCTATAAGCATTTATAAGCTTTTTGTTTTGACTCTCCACGGGCTAAAAAAACAGTCTAAAATTCCTGGAGAAGGAAATAGCCCTCACTATCCTTCTTATAGTTTTCGCATTCTAATTTATGTCCCTAGATTCCATCAAACTTCCCCCTATCAGCATAAACATTCTCACAAAATCTCTCACTGACATAAATCCATGAATGGAAGCTGATATCTCTTATGTATGTAGGGAGGGCATACCTAAGGGTGTGTGCATGTAGTGCATGTAGGATATTGTCTATACAGGCATGCAGCTGCTGAAATTATTCTATTGCACTTGCATTTGTATAGGATTGACCATCTACTAAAAATATTTAAAGTTTCAATTCAGCAGAGAAGAAAATATCAATGCCAGGCATTGCACTTTGGAAGTGGAAGTTTCTTGTCCCTAAAATTATAAAAATTTGGTTATATTACTTAGCTAAGTATATTTAAGAACATCTGAAGAGTAAAAACTGAGGTTCTGGGTACAGGGAACAAAAACCATGGCTTCTCTTGGCTGAGAGGAATCACATACACCTCACTAGGTGGTGGGAGTCACAGTCTTGGTACTTGAAGTAAAGGGATAAATTTTACAATGACAGTATATAAACCAAACTATCCTACCAAACACTACTAAATCTGGCAACTGAACTATCCTAAAACTTAAAATACAATTTACAATCAATGAAAAACTTTAAAATCCCTTGGAATTCAAGCTAATGTTGGACTAAATTATGGTTTCATTAGAATAAATTTAAAGACAAAAAAAGGACAAAGAAATGGCTGATTACTTAAACATAATTCCAGACTCCTTGACAACTGCTAACCATGTATTTATTTGTTCTTATAAATTTTTGTTGAAAAGTAAAGCATATCCGAGATATGCAATTATATTTGATTACAGAACATTTAATGAGGTTAGCTTGGGAAAGTTTTTAAGGGGAATAAAGTTTAAATACTTGGTTTCATTACCATATGTCCCAGTAATCCTACTGCTGGGTATATATCTAAAGTATATTGAAATAAATATAAAGAAATTAGTATATAGAAAAGATATCTGCACTCCCATGTTTATCCCAGCACTATTTACAATAGCCAAGATTTGGAATCAACCTAAGTGTCCATCAACAGATAAATGGATAAAGAGATTGTGGTACATATACACAATGGAATATTATATAGCCACAAAAAAGAATGAAATCCTACCATTTGCAACAATATGGATGGAACTGGAGACCATTATGTTAAGTGAAATAAGCCAAGCACAGAAAGACAAATTTCTCATGTTCTCACTCATATGTGGGAGCTAAATATTAAAAACCATTGATCTCATGGAGACACAGTGTAGAATGATGGTCACCAGTGGCTGGGAAGGGTAGCAGGGAAGAGGAGATAAAGCAGTTAATGGTACAAAAATATAGTTAGATAGATAGAATGAACAAAATTTGATAGCACAACTAAGTGACTATAATCTACAATAAGTTAGTGTATACTTTATTTTATTTATTTATTTATTTATTTATTTATTTATTTGAGACAGAGTCTCACTGTGTTGCCCGGGCTAGAGTGCCATAGCGTCAGCCTAGCTCACAGCAACCTCAAACTCCTGGGCTCAAGCAATCCTTCTGCCTCAGCCTCTCGAGAAGCTGGGACTACAGGCATGCGCCACCGTGCCCGGCTAATTTTTTTTTCTATATATTTTTAGTCGTGCGATTAATTTCCTTCTATTTTTAGTAGAGACAGGGTCTCGCTCTTGCTCAGGCTGGTTTTGAACTCCTGAGCTCAAACAATCCGCCCGCCTCGGCTTCCAGAGTGCTAGGATTACAGGCGTGAGCCACCACGCCTGGCCAATAAGTTAGTGTATACTTTAAAATAGCTAGAACAGTAGAATTGGAATGGTCCTAACACGAAGTAATGATGAATGCCTGAGATGATGGATACTCCAATTACCCTGATTTGATGAATTCACATTGTATACCTGTATCAAAACATCACATATACCCTATAAAGATATATAACTGTTATGTACCCTTAATAATTTAACATTTTAAAAAAACCTAAGAAATAAGTTCTAGGTTTCAGAGAAAAATGTAAAGCAGGCCAAGTGTTGTCATGCATTACAAATATTTTAGGATTAAACACCTGGACTAGAATAAATCATCTATTTCTCCAAAATAGAAGGACCACCAAATGTTATGGTCAGCTCTCTCTTCCACATCTGAGAGCACTATTGCAGAGCCGAGGAGGCTTTGTGCATGGAAGAGTGCATAGATGGAACAAATCCTTCTGCCAACCTCCCTTCATTGACTTCCAAGGAATTAACACTGACAGGCTTCCTGATGTCAGTCCCTTTCCTCCAAAAGGCTCCTTATCCATTTTAATTCCCTGGTGGATTGACTGCATAAACAAATTCACACTGTGTTGGCATCAAACGCTAATTTTTTATATGCTTTCAATAAATTTAATAATTTTGACTTTTTGGCAAGGTTTGCCCTCTCAGGGAAGAGAACATCTAAATCTTTTGTAAAACCCTACAATTATTCTTACACGTTCAACTTTATTTTAAACATAATGCTTGAAGAGAAAAAATTGGCATGAACTGTCAGCTATTAAAGTTGTTGATTGAAACTGGAAGCAACGTGGCATACATGATCTTTCCATATGGATAATGGGGATAATGGTAATGTTTCTTAGCAGGTAAGAGTCTTAGGATTTATAGGAGGGATTTTTTTTTTTTTTCGCTCTTTTCCCACAGGAAAACATCTTGTTTTTGTAGAAAACATATTCTAACATATTTAAACATATTTTAATTATTTCAAGAATGACTTTAGATTTCAGTTAGGAAAAGAATTAAGGATGAACTTCTAAAAAAGACTGGCATCAAAGACTACACTTTGGCCAGGCTTAATGTTTCTTGTACATGATTAAAATCTAAAGCCAGCCATATGGCTTCTATAGGAAAGCAGTTTGCCTGAATGAACAAGCCTGTACTCTTGGAATGACACACTCTTGCTAATTTACAGATCATTCCTATTTCTGTCCGTGTGTCACAAAAAAAGTAGGAGAATTGCCTTCTGGCATTTTATTCCTTTCTTTTCTCAATCACCTTTTTCTAGCCTGGAACAACAAAGGCCCTTGAATGGGGACTTCTAGGAAGACTGCAATAATTCTGCCCATTCAAGACCCTCATTTTAAAATTCTGCAAATTTGGATTTCATATTTTTTAGTGCTAATTCTGATTTGTTCTTTAAGTGAAATTCCCTAAAACAGAGGTTAGGTTTTTTTCTCCTCCATAGTAATTACATTATCTACACATTTTAAAAACTATGTTATAAAAGCTCATTTACCACTATTTGATGCTATATTTTACTTTATTACCTCATAACTTATTTGAACAATTCATGGTTTCTCATAAAGTACAGACCTTTGTTTTTTTAATGTTTATTTTTTATAGTCTCAATATTACTATGCACTGGAAATATGAATTTAAAAGTCCACTCTGTAGAAAATCATTTTAGAAAAACAATCTTGATAAAAAGTTAATTTAATACAATTTTATACTTTTATATGTAATTTTTTGTATTTTGTGTAAAATAGCAAGGCATTTTGGGGGGAATGCCTGCCAAAATGCATAGCTGTATTTTATTCATGCCCTGAAGAAGGCAAGAATTACCTGGGATTTTTTTCCCACATTTTAAAATTAAAATAAACTGCCTAAATCATAGCTAAGAATATTACAGAACATTTCATTAAATCCGAGATGGTCCAGAATCTTGAATAAGATTATTTGAATCAAGCCAAGTACAGACTATTGGAACATTTTCAACAAAGGGAATTTGACAATTTAGACAGGAATCAACAACAAAGGCCATTAATCTTCCTGCTGTGAGAGGTGATATCACAACCTTGGATATTTCTGAGATGATGGGAGGTGAGGCTGATGAGAAAGCTGATGTGACTGTTAAACATTCAAGAACTGTTTGTCAAAACAAAAATAGCATGTATTATGAAGGTAAGAAGGAGAGACCAAATTTACTTTTAAAGTAGCTACTACAGGTAGCTATTTTTTGCAGAGTTGAGATATTTTGGGGTAACTAAGGTCTTAGATTTACAAAACAATATACAGAAATGTAACAACTATATCTACCCAAAAAAGCTGCTGTCACCATAAAAGAAAGTACTTGGTATATTGTAGGAAGTGTATCCTCACTTTACCTTCTCACCCTTTTCACAAAAACAGGGTCAATAAAAAATTTTCTGGGAGGTCATGCTAAATCTCAGGGGCAGAGATAAAACAAAACAAATGTAATTAAGTCAAATGCAAGTCAGAATTAAAGCAATCCTATTAGTACATGAATTTAGACCTTTTTCACATTTTCTACTGATGGGTCGGGGGAAGGGAAAATAATGTATTTAAATCAAATGTTCCTGGATACGTAACATAAACGCCTCTTGGTAATGAGATTTAGTGACTGAAAAAAGGAAAGGAAGAAAAGGGAAGGGGAAGAGACCATTTGAAAATGATGGAAGGACTGAGAAAGTAAAAAGAAAAGAAAAGCAAAGAACACAAACCAACATTTTCTGAGCCCTTACTGAGCTTCAGGTACTGTGCTAGGTACTTTCATATGTCACCTGATCTAATCTTTCACATAATTTTTAGATAAATACTATTACCCCATTTACATAGGGAAGGAAACTGAGACCCAGAAAAGTTAACTAAAGCAAACGGAAACCAGGATTTGAATTCATTTTGACTATTAAGCTCACCCATTTTCCATTTTATCATAATGTATCTTTGGAAATCACAAAGATTAATCTTTTTATATTCAAATGACTAATCACTGCTCAGTGAAATGAATTTAATTCCTAGAGATCGTAATTTTTCTATTCAAAACTTGAAGCTCCACAGGGACCTCAGTGCCTGGGCTTCAGCCCATGTACAGGGTGCTTTATCTGTGGGATCTGCAATGTGGAAATCAGGGAAGATACTCCAAGAAGCCTGCAAAGTCCATCAAACGATCGGAATGCCCTGACTGGGAAATCCTGTGATGGCTGCTGTTTTCTGAGTCAAGGATTGCGATCTCCCTTTAAGACAAGAGTAACGTAGCTTCTGAGAGGAAAGAATGTCATTGCAGAGAATTACGTCTCTTTTAGAATTTGTCTAGCAAGTTTTCCAGTCCTCACTGGAAGATTCCCCCCACCCAAAAAAGATAAATACTCCCTTTTATAATAACCTCTGGATTTTTGGACCAGATATAACCAACTTAGCACCCTGGGTTTCAACAGTCTCCTATACTGCTCTTTGATTTTGTTCCCTAGGCCCAGTTGCAGCCCCTCAAAGCTCCACTCTTAGTTACCAAACCAGACTGTCTTCCTGCTCTGTCTCCTTTTATCTTTGGTCACTTTGATCCCTGCTCATTGATTCTACCTCGGCTATTTATTTGGATCTGACTCTTGCCCCCTTTTTACACTATACCCTGCTGTGTTTTCTGGTTTGGGTCACACTGCCCTAAACAAAACTCTTTGGAACCAGGGCCCAGGATCTTGGGTGACCTTCATTCAGGCTAAATCTCTGGTAGTCTCACTCTTACCAATCTCAACTGCTGGCCTTTCTTCCTCCACAGAAAATAGAAGAAAACATATGGGGAAATTCCACATGCTCCCAACACCACCTCTATAAACCTACTGGTAAATTTCCCTTTCCCCTGTCACTGTGGATAAAATAGCCACCATCCTATCCAAGGGCAATCCCTCCATTTGCACACTGGATCCCAACCTTTCATACCAAATGAAATACATTAATTTAGCAATTGTTTGCTCTATGGCATCATCAATTTCCCCTCTTTAATGGATCTTTCCCAGTATCGCACCAATATGTCATGGTATCTCTAATCCATGCCTCTCGCTGCTGCCCCATTTCCCAATCCTCTTTCCAACAAAATTTTTTTGAAAATGTTGTCCATATTTGCTATCTCTATTCCTCTCTTCTAATCTTTTTCTGAACCCGTGCCAATCAGGCTTTTAATTCACTGAAACAGTTCTCGTCAAGGTCTCCAATAACCTGGACATTGCCAAGTACAATGGTCAGTTCTCTGTGCTCATCTAATATTTAATAGAGTGATCATTTTCTCATTCTCACTTTCTTCACTTGACTTCTGGCAATTCTCTCTCTCTCTCTGTCTCTCTCTCTCTCTCTCGACCCTTCTTCATCAGCTACTCCTTCACAATCTCCTTTGCCACTTGCTATTCACCTCTCCTAACTGTAAATTGGAGGATCCTGTGACTCAGACTCAGATGTCTTTCCTCACTTCCTTGGGGATCTCAACCAATCTTATGGTTTTCAACATGCCGTTCCTTCCAAATTTATGCCTCTAGCCTCGATGTCTCTGGTGAATGCCAGACTCCTACACTCAACTATATCCTTGACATTTCTACTTAAATATATAATAGGCATCTCAAGCTTAATATAGCTACACCAAATACTGATTTCTCACATCACTGCCCCAACACACTCCTCCTGCAGCCCACCCCATCTCAGTAAATGATTGCTCGGGCCCAAAACATGACCCTTCCCTTTCTCTTTCACTATATTCAAACTATTAACTAATCCTACTTGATCTATATTTAAAACATATCTAGAATCTGACTATTTCTTATCATCTCTACCATTATTACCACTGTCCAAGCCACTGTAATCTTGTTTGTATTCCAGCCACAAGCTGTTAACTGGTCCTTCTACTTCCACGCTTGTTTCAGTCTATTCAGTCTATTCACTCTACAGCAGCTAGAACGATGTTCTCAAAATGGAAGTTCAGGCCCTATGACATTTCTGACCAATGTCATCCAGTGACTTCTCAGCTCACTCAGAATAACAGCCAAAGTCCTTGTGTCTACAAGACCTTCTCTCTTCTTTCCAACCCTTTCAACCTTGTCTCCTACCAGTTCCACACTCACTTCTTATTCTGCTTCAATCACACCAGGCTTGTTGCTGTTCCTAGAAAAAGCCAAGCACGTTCTGACCCCAGGAGTTTTGCACACACAGTTTCTTCTACCTGAAATGCTCTTCCCCTGGCAGTTTGTGGCTCCCTCTCTTCCTCACTTTCTTCAGGTCAGTGCCCATGTGTGGTCTCCACCAGAAAAGCCTCCCTGACCTGGTATTGAGAAGTATCAATACCTTACAACTGTCCCCAGCACTCCCTGTTCTATCATGTCATCATTTCTTCATTTGTCTGTTTGTTTTGTTTACTTTTTGTTATTGGCTATCTCCTCTTACAGCACTTTAGGCTCTATAAGAGTAGAGAGATTTCCCTGTTCTTTCACATGTCCTTCGTGCCTAGAATAGTGTCTGTGTCAGGGTAAATTTCAATAACTATCGTTGAATGAATAAATTATAATAAGATTAATCTGACTCATTGGAAGAGGAGGTATTTTTTTAGAAGGAACAACAGGCTACAAGTATTAAAGACATTAGGTAAAAGAAAAAGAAAATAACATCTAAGGTTTCCTGCTAACTTGCAAAGTTTGTAAAGAAATAAAACCTGATTTATCTACTGTCTGGTGGTGTGGACTTTGGTTTTCATCCCCCAAATCTAACCTCATAGCCAGGCTGTGCTCACAGTCAAGGAGTAGAGAATTCCATACAAAGCTTGCCGTGGAGATGTCCTTATAGACGTTCTGGCCCAATCTTCTCCTGTCACTGATCAGCCAAGGCTTGCTCAAGGACACCAGCTAATTAAGGGCAGAGCTCTTAATTTTCTAATCCATTTTACTTTTAATGATGAGGACTATTCAATTTTATTAATTTTTTGATAATAAAAACTATCCAAAATTTAACAGCAAGGTAAAGAGATCCCTCCGTGTTCGTTTAAAGTTATACGAGAGCACTGTCTTAGCAGCCCACAAAGTCTGTCCAAAGGAAACATAATGAGAGTCTTATCTGTAATTTAAATTTTCTAATAGCCACAGTAAAAATATTTTAAAAGAAACAAGAGCGAAATTAATTTGAATGATATATTTTATTTAACCCAGTATATGAAAAACATCATTTTGAAATGTCATCAATATAAAAAAATTTATTAATGGAGCAGTTTACATTCTTTTTTTCACACTGTCTTTGAAATGTGGGCTCAATGTGGGCTTGCCACATCTCAAGTGCTCTGTGGTTAATGACTTACATGTTGGCCAATAAAATTCTAGGGAAATGCAATTTTTGTTTGACTTAACATTTATTATTGATAAGTTCCAGATTCTACAAATTTTAACCATCCTGTTAATTTAGAGAAAACTGATACAATATTATGCAAGCAAGTTTTTGTACAGCAGTGAAACAAATGAGTTTTATTTAGTAGAAAATATAATGTCAACAATTCTGATTTTGTTGTCATGTAGTTTAGTCAGTTTTGCACTTCAGTTTTCCCTCCTTTCTCAGCATTCTTTTTTGCTAGTACAGTAATGACTGTACTTCCACTCACTCTGCATTTCCACTGACTCGTCCCTCCTACGATCCTCTAAATCAACTTTACACACCTGGTTAGTTCCCACATTAATGAGTTAAATGAGTATTTGGCATGTATTCATCAAATATTTGCATGAGAATAATGTTTTAACTTTTTGAAATTTATATTTTGACATGTGGACATTTTAATTGGCATAATTCAAGGTGTCAAATTGGCACATTGAAATGTTTCATCTTTTCGGTTGGCATCATCCAATTTGTCTGTTTTAGCTGGCACAGAGACCTCTGATCATAGAACAAGTAGGTGACTGCCAGTGCAGAGGGATTTGTAAAGCCATAAAACAATCCTCTTTGTTGAGAATTATCAGCTTCCATGGCTGAATGAAATTTCAGCCAGGTGTTAACTAACTGGGCAACAAAGTTATCTGAAAAGGGAAATATTAGCAAAGCCCTTTGGCACCCACTGTCATGCACCTGAGAACTTCCCTGAGAAAATGGTACTAAGTATTAATATGAACATTGAGGTAGGAATACATAAATTTTACTCTGTGTGTGTGTGTGTGTGTGTGTGTGTGTGTGTGTATGTGTGTGAGTATGAAGACGGGGGCATGAGGATACCTGTGTCATAGGTGCTCTGAGAGTTTCTGAAGACGAAATACTTCACATTCGGATTTGGCCTGATCAACACTTTAAACCACATGGAGACATGATGACATTGGTGTAGCAAACGTCTCTTTAATTTATTGGAATTTGCCTATATCCCGCTAGAAGGAAATAGAGAGTAAGAGAGAAACAGAAAGAGCAAGAAAGAAAAAGCAAGAGTGATCCCTTTATTTTATACTTTTGTCTTTTTCTTTTTGAAATCATGGCCTGACCTGTCATGATTCACAGGGAAAGAGAAACCAGAGCTCAAGTCCCAAGGAACACATGCAAGATTAATTATTAGCTCTTACGTTTTCAAAGACATGTTTCCTTAACAATTAAAGGTTTTTCAAAGGTAATTTTGGCTTAGTGCGATTTTTTATTTACCTAACCCCTGCAGGGAGTAAATATCCTACCCTGTTATCATATATCCCTGTTAACAAATTTGCATCTCCTCTCCTGCTCTCACTGAAAGCTTCAGCTCCTAATTCACAGTCTTCCTCTTCACAGGAATCTTTCATTCAATCTGTCTTTTTAAAAAAGTTTCCAGGGATTGGGGTGTGGGGGTGGGTAAACTCACAACTAATAGACGTGGTGAGCATGGTAGGGGGGAAGGGCACACCTCAAATCATGGTTTGGGTGTGCCAGAACAGGTAACCAAAATGTTTGCACCCCCATAATATCCTGAAATAAATAAATAAATAAAAAGTTTCTACAATGCAGAAAAAAAGAAATCTTTCTTCCCTTGGACTTACTCACAGGCCATTTTGTCCACCTATTACAACTCGCCCAGCTCTATAAAGAAACTTCTTTGTCATTCTCCAGGTCTTGTTATTTCCCCTAGAGACCTCACAATATGGGTCCCTTTATTTCCTCTCACCTTACTCTCTTCAACTGTATCACAAGACAGTCTTAGCACTTAATCATTATTTTCTCTTACCACTTAATTATTGCATTATTTGTTTGCTTTGCATCATCTGTCTTCCTTACTATTCCATCATGAATGCAGGAACTGCATTTTATTCACTGTACCATCTGGACATTGTGGCCATACGAATTTTTGGAGTTGCTATTTTGAGTAAACAATTGAATGCAACAGGGAAAATTGTTAATAAATAAGTAGATGTCTAAAGCAAAGCTATTAATATTTAAAACTTGGAGGAAAGAAATAAAGAACTGTTGAATGACCACTATTGCAAACACTTTGCTTATATTATTTTATTTAATTCAACAATACTGAGAGATATGTATTGTCACCATTTTATAGACAAAATTTGAGTGTCAGAGAAGTGATGATGGTGCACTCATTGGTTCTCAGCCTGTTAGATGATTCCTGCAGGCTGAATTTCCCAGCTGGAGAACTGGCTGAGTTTGGACAAAGTGCAGCATGGAGTCTGGAGGGCAGGACAATGGAGACTGGGAGATACTTCTCTGTCCTCTTGCAGACCTGAGAAGAGTGATGTTTTCTCTGGATCTTCACTTTCTATTCCTCAGGCCCCTTCTAATTCTAGCTTTTTCCTACTGATCCCAGCCAGTACATGTCTTTTCACTCCATTACTTCAGCCTAAGGATGGTAGTCACTTCCTGCTACTGCTAATCTTGGTTGACTCAACACATCCTATTTAGCTTTTCATATCTTTGTTCATTATGTCACCCTTTCTTGCATTAAATTTTTGCTAGTTTATATACTTAGAGTGGTTTCTATTTTCTGATTAGACATTAATATGTATAGAGACTTTGCCCATGCAAACTCCAGCATCCCATACCTTTATCTGATTAAAAGAACATGTGGTTGTTGTTGCTATGATTGCTTTTGGGGTTTTCTTCATAAATTCTTTCCCTTCCAATGTCTATGAGTTTTTACAACATTTTCTTCTAGAATTTTTATAGTTTCGTGGCTTAGGATTAAATCTGTTACCCATCGTGAGTTGATTTTTGTGAGTGGTGAGAGGTGCGGATCCTGTTTCAGTCTTCTACATGTGGCTATCCAATTCTCCCAGCAATCCATAAGCATGGTATGTCTTTCCGTGTGTTTACATTTTCTATTCTTTCCTTCCACAGTGTTTTGCAGTTCTCCCTGTAGAGGTCTCTTTATCTCCTTAGTTAAACACATTCCTAGATATTTTATTTTCTTTGCTGCTATTGTGAAAGGTATAGTCTTTGACTTGGTTCTCAGCTTGACTGTTATTGGTGTATATGAAGGCTACTGATTTGGGTACATTGATTTTGCAACCTGAGACTGTTGAATTTATTTATCAATTTCAGTTGTCTCTTGACAGAATATTTGGGGTATCCTAGACATAAGATCATATTGTCATCAAAGAGCAATAGTTTTACCTCTTCTGCCCCCATTGGGATATCCTTGATTTCCTTCTCTTGTCTGATTGCTCTGGCTAGGATTTCCAGCACTATGATGAATAGAAGTGGTGGTAATGGGCAACCTTGAAATGAGACCTTATCAAATGAAAAAGCTTCTGCACAGCCAAGGAAAGAATCATTAAAGCAAATAGACAGCCTACAGAATGGGAGAAATATTTGCATGTCTCAAAGAGCTAAAATTAGAACTACCATTTCATCCAGCAATCCCATTACTGCGCATCTATCTACCCAAAGAAAAAAAAAGACATTCTATAAAAAAGACATCTGCACTAGAATGTTCATAGCAGCACAATTGCAATGATGTGAAAACAATCAACCCAGTGCCCATCGATACATGAGTGGATTAATAAAATGTATACCACGGAATACTACTCAGCCATAAAAAAAAATTGGTGAACTAATACCTCTTGTATTAATCTGGATGGAACTGGAGACCATTCTTCTAAGTGAAGTATCACAAGAATGGAAAAAGAAACATCACATGTACTCACCATTAAATTAGAACTAATCAATCAACATTTATATGTACATATGGAAATAACATTCATTGGAAATTGTAGGGGGGAAGGGCATGCCTTTAACCCTCGTTTGGGTCAGGCAAAGACATAAAGTGTAACCATAATGTTTGTACCCTCATAATACCCTGTAATTAAAAAAAAAGAAAGAATGTGTGGACTAATCCAAAAAGAAATGTCCTAAAGAAAAAGCTGTTATCCAGGAGCTTTATTGTTTAATGTTAAGAGCATCAGCTAAAAGAAAAGGTAAAATATCACATTGCTATTGAGAAAGACTCCTTGACATTCAGGGCTTCTACTTTGTGTTCTACCTGGTTCTTGGAGGATGAAGGGTATGACTATTCTCATGTTAGTCATAAGAATACCACCTGTTGACTATCTCCCAATGCTGTGTTGTAAGTTCAGCATAATTATTTTCAATCAAATCAGCACAGCAGTCAACAGGAATTCGGTGAGCTTTGACTCTGTTACTTTGTTCTATGGGGAATACTATCATCTCTTCAGACACAGTTGGCATTGTTCATGGTCCACCAACATCTCCCGTGGGCAGCGCCAGGCTCTGGAGACAGACTAGCTTATTAATTAGAGAAGCTCTCAGGTGTAGGTCCAACAAGGAGAACATAGCATGGGACAAACGTGAATAGGTAGATAGTCTGGGCAAGCAAACCTCACAGGGACGAGTGTTTTAAAATAAAGTAACAGGGGATCCTGAGGCACAGATGAGGCATAGACCGTGCAATTCAAGCATATTTCCAAGAAGTCTGAAAGCACTGACGTTTCAGTCACAGCTAGACCCAGAGGCTCACATGAGGATCTTAGTACTCTCTCATTCTTCATCTCTTAAACAGATTCATGCTACGTGGTCAGCCAAATGGCTCACCAAAGCCCTGCTTCATATCTTACTAGCCTATTAACCCCGATGGAATAGGTCTTTTGTGATGGCTCCAGAAGAAATGTTCCAGGAAAGATACTTCTTGGCCTGTCTCAAGTCATGTGTCTATTCCTGTGCCAGTCACAACTGATGATGTCCAGGAGGTTCCTCAAAGATGCAGAAGCTCTGGCCAGGCCTGAATCATATTCCCTCCCCTGTATTTCATTGAGAATAACCAGACTCATGTGAACCAAATGGAATGGGTTTTCCAAAGGAAAGAGAAATTCTATTACAGAATAAGAAGGAGGGAAAGCTAGACAGGGAAGAATAACATGTGTCCACTACATAGGCAATATAATTCAGAAAGATAGGTGTTTGACATACAAGAGGCTTTTAAATGTGTGAAAACAAATGAATTTTTTATGTGTATGAAGAATGCCCAGAGGTGATAAAGATACCAGAAGAAATGGATAGGATACTGTTGTATTAATAATATCTATTTTTTCCTTGGAATATGTATTAATATCAGTGAAAAATAACAATTGAATAAAATTGAACTAAAAGATAAAAGACGAATTCTCTACCACTTTTTTTTTTTTATCTTTTACATGAGTGGCAGGTAAAAATTTGCTCCCTCAGAATGGATTATTAATTTAAAACTGGCTAGATGTGAGATGTCAGAATTAAGGATCCTCAGTAAAGTTAGTGAAAATATGAAGTGTTTAATTGCTTCAAAATGAAAATAGAACACAATCCCTTTCTATTATTAAAATGATCTAGCATTTACCTATGGCCCAATTTTTTTTTTATTTCAACATTTTAACATATTACGGGGGTACAGATGCTTAGGTTACATATGTGGCCCTTGCCTCCCGTCCCCCTCGAGTCCGAGTTTCAAGCATGTCCATCTCTCGGATGGTGCACATTGCACTCTTTGTGTATGCATATATGCATCCCCTCCTCCCCCTCCCCTTCCCCTCCCCCCTGCCTGACATCAAATAGATGTTATTCTTATATGTACACTTATGTGTTGATCAGTTAATACCAATTTGATGGTGAGTACATGTGGTGCTTGTGTTTCCATTCTTGGGATACTTCACTTAGTAGAATGCGTTCCAGCTCTATTCAGGAGTATACAAGAGGTGTTATATCACCATTGTTTTTTAAAGCTGAATAGTATTCCATGGTATACATATACTACATTTTATTAATCCACTCGTGTATTGATGGACACTTGGGTTGTTTCCACATCTTTGCAATTGTGAATTTCGCTGCTATAAACATTCGGGTGCAGGTGTCTTTCTTATAGAGTATCATTTGATCTTTTGGGTAGATGCCCAGTAATGGGATTGCTGGATTGAATGATACTTCTAATTGTATCTCTTTAAGGTATCTCCATATGGCTTTCCACAGAGGTTGCACTAGTTTGCACTCCCACCAGCAGTGTATGAGTGTTCCTGTCTCTCAGCATCCACGCCAACATTTATTGTTTTGGGACTTTTGATAAAGCCCAGGCTCACTGGAGATAAGTGATAACTTGTTGTGGTTTTGATTTGCATTTCCCTGATGATTAGAGATGTTGAGCATTTTTTCATATGTTTTTGGGCCATTATTCTGTCTTCTTTTGAAAAGTTTCTGTTCATGTCCTTTGCCCACTTTTTGATAGGGTTCTTTGATTTTTTCTTGTTGATTTTCCTGAGTTCTAAGTAGATTGTCGTTATCAGCCCTTTATCGGATTTGTAGCATGCAAAAATTTTCTCCCATTCTGTAGGTTGTCTGTTTGCTCTTGTGACAGTTTCTTTGGCTGTGCAGAAGCTTTTTAATTTGATCAGGTCCCATTTATTTATTTTGGTTGTTGCTGTGGTTGCCTTTGGGGTCTTCTTCATAAATTCTTTGCCTAGGCCAATGTCTAGAAGAGTATTTCCAACATCTTCCTCTAGAATTCTAATAGTTTCACTCCTCAGGTTTAAGTCTGTTACCCAGCGTGAGTTGATTTTTGTGAGAAGTGAAATGTGTGGATCCTGGTTCAGTCTTCTACATGTGGCTATCCAGTTTTCCCAGAATGTGGCCCAATTTTTAAGTTATAATTATGGAATTATCTGCTCATATTTTCTTCAGAATTCATTACTGTCTAGATTATCTTAGACTATTTCTACTTTTTTTCCTTTTTCTATTTAACAAGTTTATTTTTTGAATATTGCCTTTAGAGTTAATTAAGGGATGCTTCTCTTCCAGTGTAGGAGGCAAAAGAATCTTTAGCAGAGAATGAAGAGATGGGGTTTGGGTTACCGGCTGGTTGTATTTGTTTTCCTTTGAACTATTGCTTCTATCTAACAAGAAGTGAAAAAAAAAAAAAAATATACTGGCTGCAGCATTAATTATCCATGGCTGGATCCTGGAAGCCAAATTGAAGTTCTCTGAATAATGAGAAACTGTTGAAAGTAAATATTAATGAGAAAGTATTACTGACCATGAATTCTTACACTGTGTGAATCATTGTGTTTATGTCTGACTCTCTTAAGAACTTAATGTCTTTGAATCCTGCAGCCTTCTGTGCCACTTCTCTCTTTAAAATCCAAATAACAGTCGTTTTCCTTTTCCTGTCTTGCTTGATTTACAGAAAATACTGTCTTATACTAAGTTTCTCTCCCCAAATATTTCTTGGTTAGCATTCAGGAATATTTTCTTCTTCTATAAATGCTTCCTGCATGTCACTTGGCATCTTTTAGATCAAGCTGCTTCTCTGGACTTCTGAACAGATCCCTGCTCACTGGGTCAATATTACTCCTCCAGGGTATTGGAGGTCTCCTAAATGTGGAAATACATTCATCCAATGATTCCTTAAACTTTACTGTTTAACCAAACTTTCCCCAAAGGCCTGAGAATAGAACAAGTGACAATATAGACTGGGGGAGGGAGGCATGGAAGTCCCACAATCCATGTTTTAACCAGATTATGGACATGGTATAATAGTTTCTAGAATCCACGTGCTATCTTCCTCCTCTGGGAACTGTCATTACTCTCCTGCACCCCAGATTTGCCATTGTGTTTGTGGGAGTAATTTCCCTTCCATGATCACGTCCCTTTTCATTATGCCCTCCCTCCTTAGAGTCCAGATGCCAAACTCATGAGATATTACGCAGAGCATTTAATATTTCAGTATAAGGAAAAACCTTCCTTTCTAAAATAGAATTGACTACGTTTGCATATCTAAAAGGCCCTTTTAAAGGGTTTTCCCAATCCAAACCTGATTACACATGCATGCATGGCACACATACAATCTTTTTTTAATTTTAAAGTATTACAGGGTATAAATAATTTTGGTTATAGGAATTACTTTTATAATGCTTGAGTCATAGCTATAAGAGTGCCCATCACCCAGATATTGTTCATTGTACCTGTTAGGTAGGTTTTCGGCTGTCCTCTCCTTCCCACTCCCCACTGGTAGATTTTCATTGAGTTTTACTTCCCTCTATGTACATGTGTGCTCAACGGTTAGTTCCTATTTAGTAGTGAGTGCATGTGGTTTGCTTTTCCATTCTTTAGGTACTTCACTTAGGATAATGGTCACCAGTTCCATCAAAATTGTGCGAAAGGCATTAATTCATGTTTTTATGGCTGAGTAGTATTCCACGGTATACATATACCACATTTTGTTAATCCATTCATGAACTGATGAGCTTGGGTTGATTTGAGTTGATTCCACATCTTTGCAATTGTGAATTGTGCTGCAATAAACATTCAAGTGCAGGTGTCTTTTTGATAAAATGACTTATTTTCCTTTGGGTAAATGCACAGTAGTGGGATTGTTGGATCAAATGGTAGGTCTACTTTTAGTTCTTTGAGGAATCTCCATATTATTTTCCATAGAGGTTGCACTAGTTTGCAGTCCTACCAACACCATGTAAGTGTTCCTTTCTCTCTGCCTCCATGCCAGCATCTATCGTTTTTAGATTTTTTAATAAAGGCCATTCTGAATGGAGTAAAGTGTTTTCTCATTGTGGTTTTAATTTGCATTTCCCTGATGATTAGTGATGTTGAGCATTTTTTCATATGTTTATTGGCTATTTGTCTATCCTCTTTTGAAAAGCTTCTGTTCACGTGTTTTGTCCATTTTTTATTGGGGTTGTTTGTTTTTTTCGTGTTGATTTGCTTGAGTTCTTTGTAGATTCTGATTATTAGTCCTTTATTGAATGTATAGCTTGTGAATATTGTCTTCTATTCTGTAGGTTGTCTATTCGCTCTGTTTATTACCTTAGTTGTACAGAAGCTTTTTAGTTTAATCAAGTCCCATTTGTTTATTTTTGTTGTTGCTGTGATTGTCTTTGGTGTCTTCTTCATGAATTCTTTGCCTAGGCCAATATCTAGAAAATTTTTCCAACATTTTCTTGTAGAATTCTTACGGTTTCGGCACACATACAATCTTCGTGAAAAGATAAATTCTGCTTCTATCTTAAAAGTAACATGCCAAGTAGTAGTTTGTCCTGAGATACTGTTGAAGAGGAGAAGTCAGCAAATGTATTTTAAGGTCATAAATCACATTTTAGAAAGTGAAACACTTAAGCCTCTTTCAGGGGATGCAAGAGAGTGGAATATAATCTTTCATTTTCATGAATACACCTTGGTTAGTCTCTAAGAATGATTCTGATTTTCAAATATGCAAATATGCCACTGTGAATTTAGGAAGTAAATGGCTGCCACAGTTGAAATTGCAATCCATTCAATGGACCATTTCTAAAATCGCCATGATTTAAAAGTTTCTGGAGCATAAAGTAGCTTACCAGAGAACATGTTTTCAAACCGTCAACATAGTTTGTGATAGTTCCACACTGATATAATTATAAAAATATGTGCAAATAATTCTTCCCTTTCTGAAGGTTTGAATACCCACATTTTGGAAAGAATAGCACAAGCAAGACGCACTGTCAGAAGATGGCGCTACTCTCCAACAGAGAGGGGATTCTTCAGTCAAGCAAGGTTTCTGCAACCTTCTACTGACCAGTAGTTAAGAAGCAAGAGGGGGAAAGACAACTGATGTTTAGAAGACGACTTGTGAGATAAAAAAAACTTTATGTCTAATCAGAATGGTGAATGGAGGTTTTATTAGGAAATATAATCCTTTACTTTTTTATCCAATGCACACTTATGGAGTACTTACTGTTTGTAACGTTCTGAATTGTGGAAGATATAAACAGGAAGCTATGCCTGCGAATAGCTAACATTTGGACCCTGGGATGACACAGTGCGAAGACCCTCATCATGTGCTGCCACCTTGATATTGGACTTTCCAGCCTTCAGAACTGGAAGCCAAAAGCAAAGATTTGGAAAATTCACAGCCTGGCCATGAAAGTGTGAAAAGGCGTCTTTGGGAGAGCAAACCCAGGTGTGGCCAAGTGACTTTAGTTAAAGAGATTAATTGGGCTGGAAGGAAGCCAGGTGCCACTTATTCATCAAGACAATGAGAGAATGACCCTGCAGGTATTTCAGAGATCTTCCAGGCAAGCGAGGACTTTGAGAGGATGCCCCAAGAAGGTGCTTGCTGGATACGGGCCTCCTGACTTAGACGTCGCATCCTCCAGCGCTGTGAGAAATCAATCTCTGCTCATTATAAATCATCCAGTCTCAGGTATTCCTTGACAGCAGCACAAATCAGACAGAGACACCCCTGTAGTTTTGTTGTTATTGTTTAAGAATTTTAACTTTATTTTGTTTAATGCATGAAATTAGTTATTGCTATTTTCATAATCAATATTAACCAACATAAAAAAAAGACAAGAAAAAGCTAACGTTTGATTAACATTGTATGCACACATGTACCCATCCACCCACACAGGACTGCTAAATAAGAAATGTAATACATACAATAAGGAATGGTAGAAAATGATTAGGGAGTTCACAGTTCAGCCATTACAGGCAGAAAACAAAGAGAATTAGGAATAGCAAGAGGAATAATTTGGAAAAATAGGGAACACGTAAAAGACAGGAGGAATATAAAACAGGAAACATGAGTTGAACCAAATCTGGAAGCCCTCAAGTATCCCATGAATAAGTACATTATTTTGTAAGAATGAGGTTCTGCTAAAATCTTTTGAGCCAGGGAGTGTCATGATCAGTGTTGTTAGCAAGTCAATCCGGTAGTATAAAGGAAGTGAGGATAATATAAAGGAAGAAGAATAAAAAGTCTGGAAAAATTTTAACATATTAACAGCTGGTTCTTGGAATTGTCATAAAGAGATTATTAATGCATTTCACTTGAGGCAAATAGCTTGACCTCTAATAGTCCACATTTCATGTTTATTCACGCTTATGGAAGTTATAATAGCTGAAATCATTTCAGATGTTTCGCAGTGTTTACTAAAGTTTCTTCCTGGCTTTTTTGATATTTACAAATATATTGCAATAATGTGATAAATGCATTGAAGTGGGAGAGAGAAATCTGCCCTTTTATCCTTCCTGTTGTGGCCTGCATAAGTTTGGTGACTGTAGGGAGTGGAATGTCACAGGGTTACCATAAAAGCACAACAGTAGCTATGCTGAGACTGTGGCAAAGGATAGAGAAGGAATCCATAAAGAGTTCTTGGGAATGTATTTGCTGTTATTTCTTTTCTTTCCAAATCTTTTTCATGTTGAACATATTAACTGGTCTAGCCTTCAGATTGTTAAGGGAGTGTCAGGAAGATGGAACTGAAAGCTGCCTCGGGAGAAATCTTGCGGAAAAAACAATGTTGGGGCTGAAGGAGGTTTTTCATTATACTCTATCTGGCAAAATATGTTAGCACTCATTCTAACAAGAGTCGGAGAAAAAAATTCATTATTATCTGGCAATGAATCTTCTTTATTCATTCCCTCATTTATCTAATAAGGCTTTAATGAGCACCAAACACATGTTACCATGCTGAAGTCTAGGGAAACTGTTAAGGACTCCAGCTTAGAGGACAATAAGCAGTACAACAGGTTAAGGGCCTAAGAAGCTTACACAAGGTACAGAAGTAATATGCAGAACGGAGATATTAGTCAATCTGAGAAGGCATGCTACAGAGGCAACGGCTAAGCTGGATTTTTACAGATGAGTAAGAATTTGCCAAGTGGTACATTTGTCAAGAGATCATCTCATTCAGAGAGAAACAACATGTGCAAAGACACAGGGAAGAGCCAGAGAATGAGCGTGAGTAGAAGGCAGAGACCAGATCATGTTATGACTGGCATAAATCATTAAGAAGTCTGGAATTTACCCTATAGAGAATGTGATTCTTTTTGGTGGCCATTTCCTATTGTCAAAATCTGAAATGTATAAACAACATACTTACAAACAAAATCTGTTCTGATTGGCATCCTTTTTTATCCTCTACTGAATTTTTATATGATTCACTCACTATTGACATAATAAAGAAAGACAGTTGCTAGAGCTATCTGGTCTGCCAGGATTTGTGGAAACTGGTTTAGGACTTGAACATGAAGTTGGGCAAATTGAAATGCTTTGGAGCAGAGGCTGTTTTATAGTCAAGGTAGCAACAACTGAGAGCGAGATTCAGATTGTGAAATATGCAATGGGAGGAAAATCTAGGAAAGCGCACTTAATTTGCTTATGTAAATGAGTTAATACATGGGAAGTGCTTAGAACAGTATTGGGCACATATCACTCAGCAAACAGTAGCTACTACTATTATTAATGTTATTTATGTTTTAAAAGATAATTAGAGTAGGAAGAAATAAGAAAGATTATAAATGTGGAGTAGGAGTATTCATTTGTTAACTCAGTATGAAGCTATCTCAACTGATACATTCAACAAACGCTTGTCAAACATGTCCTTTGTGCTGGACAGGACTCTAGGTTGTGGGGCCACAGCAGGGATCAAAGAAGAAAAAAGCCCTACTTTACTGAGTTTGGCTTAGTCTTAGGAGTCTGGAGCCAGGGGCCAGGTTATGTAATGGACTCCCTAATATCTGGGTACAGCAATGGAGTTCCCATCTCCTCCTGCAAAGCCTGCCAAAGATGGTCCTGCTGAGGAGCAGCATGGCGGCCAAAAAAGAAAGCACCAGCCCAATGAATGGCTGTCACCTGAGTGCAAGACTCAGCCAATCTTCTGGCTGCTGCTTCAGGATCTCCTGGCCCAGCCCCCACCCCAACATACCCTGACTTCTCCCTGTGAAAAATTGTTCCTCCTTTTTAAGGATGTTACTCCTTTATAAGGATGCTGGGCTACTGGCATAGCTGAGTTCAATGTCAAACTAAATGCTAATCAATTATCAGATCAATTATGACTTAGAAGCTTTTGAAACCTTTTTTCTAAGCAACCTTACCTAATCTATCAATGCCAAACTGATGCTTTCCAGGAACAACAAAACAAACGCCTCCTTTTTCTTTTGTTCAAACTATAAATTAAATATGAGAGTGGGTGATGTTAATAGATGTCAATGTACCCATCTGAAAATAAATTCATTATTTTTTAAAACATGTTTTCTCTATGTAAAACTAAATCCTGACATTGAAAACTTCTAAAAATTTCACACACATCTGTGAAAGTTGTTAAATTGGTTATGTTTAGTAATAATTCTTTTAATTGTGGTCTGTATGACGTCATAAACTTGCTGTAACATTGCTGTTCTACAGAGCCATTCAGTACGTACTTCATCAGTCCAAGTACCTAAAAGATTTCTTTTGAGTGTCTTTTTATCTTTTCACCCATAGGAGTGTTGTACAGCTGATTATATCATGGCTTCTGAAGTATTTTTTAAACCTAAAGGTATACTCAGGTTTTCAGAATCAAGGCATGTTGTTCAAAATGGCGTGGATAGATTTAAACAACTCTGTCTTTTACACACACACATACATACAAACACAAACACACACACACACACTCACTCACATGGATGGTCTTCTGGTAAGGGAATTAGGTTGAATTAAGTCATCCAGTAAAAAAAAAAAACCCAGGAAATTCAGGACAATAGGTTTGTAAAATTTTAGAATGAAAAGTGTTATCTGCTTAGAAAATGGATCCGCTAAGTGTAAATTAATCTAAATTATGTTCTTTTCAGGGGATTGGGATAAATAGACTGTTAAGTCAGGAGAATTATATATAATTACCATGAATCACTTTCATTGAAATTTTAACAAAATGTCTAGCTACCGTTGAGGAATATCCCAAGAGCAATGTACATTGGATGATAATACAGTTAGGAGATTTTTTAGAAATAGATGAACAATTATTTCCAAATATATTCTATTAAGATATACCTTAAGGGATCTTCTTCTATTTAACACTGTGTCAAGAACATAGTGACACAGCTATCTTGCCAAGTCTGCTAATCAAACAAAACTGAGAGAAAAGTAATATAATGGATAACAGAAGCAAGATGCCAGAGGAACTTGACAGTCCAAAAGGCTGAAACTAACAATGTCATATTTAAGGAAGATTAAAGGTTGTATTTCAATAAAAATACACAAATAATTTTTAATTAAAAAATAAAATATAGGGTGGAAGACATCTGACTTTATGAAGTTTATATAGGGAAAAAAAGGCCAGAAAGTTTTAATTGACTAAAGAATACTGTAAATATCTCATGAATATTAAAGATACATGGAATGAGAAAGGTAAAATAATTTTAATCCTCAGTGGTCATGATACAGCTGAGATACTATGTTTAGTATTTCATGTCATAGTTTAATAGAAATATCTGCAAACAATGGAATCTCCAAAGGAATTAAAGTGATATTGGGAAGGGAATGGAGACCATCTAACATAAGGAAGCACTGAAGAGCCTAGGAATGTTTAGATGATAAAAGAGCAGATTCAAGAGAAAAGCCAATTGTATTCAAATATACAGAGCAATGGTAGGTAGTTGAGTAATTAGATTCATTCTATAATGGTCAAGATGACAAATGTAGAATCAATAAATGAAAATTTAAAAGAGGCATTTAACTCAATGCGAAGATTTTCTATTCATTAAAATTGTGATAGGAGAAATCTTAAGCCAAAAACTATCCTGTTGGGAAATTTCAACTAGAAATTAAATGACCATGTGTTTAAAGTTGTTAAAGACAGCATTCCTTTACTGTGTAGCAGTTCGAGCCTTGTGCTACTTGCACTCTTAAAAACTTTCCAAATATTTAACTTTTCTAAAATTGTTCAACTAATATTTCAATTTCAATATTTTTATATATATAATAGTTCTCTAGGACAATCTCCTTCACTTTTATTAAAAAGCAAACCCACGGAAAATATGAATGCAAAATGAAAGTCGGTACTCTTTTCAACTCCTTTAATGAAAGCAAGGTGAATAATTTTTTAAAAACTTGACATGGCCAACAAGTTTACATTGAAATTATGCAAAGACAAGCCATTTCCAAATAAAACAACCAGTTTTTCTTCAACCAACATGTGCAGCATGCTTTTATTTCACTTAATGCAAAAGGTTTTGGCCTCTGCTTAGAAACATTCCTTTTTTTAATTTCTTCCACTGTCTGCTTTCCTTTTTTTTTTTTTCTTAACCTACATATACTCACATCCTGCATCTGCCCTTATTCTTAGAGAATCAAACTTATTATCAAAATCACAAACCTAATTTATTACACAGGCCTGTTTCCTGGAGGCATTTTATAGCCTACACCCTATTTCTGGTCATGGGTATCTCATCTTTGAGTCCACTTAGAGATAGGCAGGAGCTAGATAAAATAGGGTCTCCTGGGCCACAAGAAGTTAATTTTTTCCTTCTGAGAACCGAAATGTTATTGGAAGATTTTTGAGCTGTGATCTACTCAGGTTGTATCATTCTTGCTATTGCCGTATTCAAAATGCTGGCAGAGGCCCAAAGTGGAGACAGGCAGCCGGAGGCAGCTGTCAAAGCAGAATGGCAGATAGCTTGGGCTAAAGTGGTAGTCAGTGGTTGGGTGATAAGAAATGCTAGGATTTTGGATGTACTGTATTTTAAAATACATTTCTCACAAATATATACCTGGCACGAGAGCATCTTTTGCTACAGAACAACTGGTATTTGGCCTTTGTGAAATTAGTTTTTTACAGCATCTCTCAATTTGGGATTTACTAACACAAGGGAAAACTTAAAAAGGCACAGTATTGTGCAAGGGTCGTGCATTTCTTCAATAGGTCTCAGAACAGCTGTTTGTCATCAATTTAGCTTTTCTTTGACTCTTTTTCTTAGGAAAAAGAGAAATTAGACTAACACCAACGACATTACAAAAGTGGATAGTTATAAACGCAAATGTATTGTATATGGTTTATATATGTGTTCGTGTAAGTCATTTTTATCTTCATTTTTTCTAGTGCCTACACACAAAGAATCATTTGTATTAGCCATAACGCTGGGTAAATAAAATGTCTGACTTGAGAGACCTGCATTTTCTAAAAATGTAAGTACTTTAGCATATAAAGGGAAAAACTTTAATAAAGTAGGCTTGCCTCATTACCATTAGTCAGCTCTAATAGTATTTATATATATATATATATACTGTACTTGGCAGCAGGTCAATGTACCTCCCTTCATAGGTTGCAGTCAATTTTTGGATTTTGAATTCTCTAATATGGTTAAGTACATAATATATAGTTTTCAGTCTAAATTCCTCAGCATAGCTGAGTATTAGTGTTCTCAACAGAAAAACTGCACCTCAATTCTTCATGTGACAGTTTTGTCCAAATGCCCTAACTTTCTATTTGGGAAATATTTCAGATGGACCACAGAGATGATGGCTGAGCCTATTATAGCAGCCTTGTTCCTCTGTCCCGTCACTACCAATGGCTATGCAGAAATTTGGAATCTACCTGGTGAAACCCATATATACTGACAATTTGACAGTTGTTTTTCCCTTCTCCAGAAGGAAGTGGGTATTTGTCTTGTATTCTCATAGTTTGGAAAACAATGCGAAATTTACAAGAGTAGAATTTTTAGAATAAAATGGGAAATTACTTGGCTACCATTGGGATTATTTATAAACAGCAGAATAGTTTGTGAGTGTGTGTTTCCTTCCCAAATTAAATGCAAAAAGGTTTTTTTTTTGTTTTTTTTCTTTTGTTTCTTGTTTGTTTTTTTTTTTTAAATTATTGCAGTGGGGGTGGGAGGGTTTAGTTTAAGCTGCAGGATCTCACTTGGCACAGCACCCAGAATGTAAGGGAAATTTAGAAGCAGTTACAGTTGTCCTCCTTTTCACTGTTTTTTTTAGATTAATGCCTGAGGCTTGATAGAATACAAATTTGTGCTACTGCATTTTGTGAGTAAGTGCCTCCTGTTTACTTAGGCACAAAGCACATGGAATTGTGTCAATTTGATTCTTTACATAAACGATAAGAATAGGAAAAGTGAGCACAACGAAGGAGGAAAGAAAAAGCAGTTGTTGACTTGTCAAACTTCAGCACTGTTGAAGTTGAACGAGCTGTAGTGAAGGAACATGAAGTTATTGAGAGAATAGTGGGACTGGAGTCCAAATTCCTGGACTTCAGCCACAATCCTGACACTCATTAGATTTATGACCTTGGGCAAGCTATTTGCATTCTCTAGGTTTCAGTTTCCTCATTTGTAAAAATGAGGATAAAGATAACTTGTCTTGAAGATTTGTGATGAAGCCCTGCCTCTAAAGGAACCCAGCACATATGTAGGGACTACTCCAAAAAGGCTGGTTGAATCTGAGAACTCATTGTTCCTTTATTCCAAGTTGCCTGGCTTCTGCTATATTTTATTATCTTTGAAAGTTTTGGCTTAACTATTTAACAATAATACCTCCAATCAATTCTAAGATAAGACAAGGTTAAGAAGGAAGGATATTGAATGACCTGTAGATTTATTTTTTCTATCTTCTTTTCCTGAAAATCTCTCCTAAAGATTTGGATAGTATATGTCTTGTTTTTATTCTTTTGGTGGTGGCCTATACATTAAAAATTATGTTTAAACCAATTTTAATTATTAATATTTAAAACTATTGACTTCTGCTATTTTTATTACAATTACTTGATGCTTCTGATGCAGATACTTTTTGTTGCTCACTGTCAAGATTTTTTTTCTAAATTTTTTAATCTTTTTTTTTTTTTTTTTTTTTGAGATAGAGTCTCACTCTGTTGCCCTGGGAAGAGTATAGCAGTATCATCGTAGCTCACGGCAACCTCAAACTCCTGGACTCAAGGGATCCTCCTGCCTCAAGCTCCTGAGTAGCTTGGACTACAGGCCCCCACCACTATGCCCAGCTGATTTTTTCTATTTTTAGTGGAGATGGGGTCTCGTTCTTGCTCAGGCTGCTCTTGAACTCCTGAGCTCAAAGAATCTGCCTGCTTCACCCTCAGAGTGCTAGGATTACAAGGCACAAGCCACTGCACCCAGCCGCTGTCAAGTTTTTTAAAACAGTTTTTTTGTTCACCTTTAAAAAAATGTATTATCCAGATGTATTTTTGAAAAGCGCAAAAATGCTTAACTGATTTTTCAAAATGAATTTAGTATTATAACTAAAAATAAAAATAATTATAAAATTAAGATGTCTTTTAAATTATAGTTATAATTTGATCTTAAAATTTCTAGGGTTTATAATACTCTGCCATTAAGGCGATGCACTGATCCCTCTATGTAGCTCTCTTTCCTGGTTGAGAATCTCTGTTTTACTCTTGATTGTCCTTTTCTCAATTTATTTATATTAATCCATTTTTCAACCACCAGATGTGTATCTTTATAACTTTTTTCCCTTGGGTGGATACATAGATATATTCTTTATGAGACCTACAGTTGAAAATTATATTCTTTTGTTCTTGCAAAGAAATGTAAAAATGAATTTCACCAAGGTATGGGCCAGTGAAATCTCAGTGTCAGAATGAGGTACTTTTATTTGCATTCTGGTTAAGATCATCTCTAAACTAGCTCCTCAAATATTCCACCATTTCAAGAACAATTTCTTAGCAGCTACAAAATTTTTAAAACGTCGTAAATACTACAAAATATAGGCAATTGTCCTCCCGCTCCATCCCTTTGCACTCCCAATTTCTGTTTCTCTGAGACAACCATTTTCAACTCTTGCTGTTTCTGGTTATAAATTGTAAATTGTATGTTTACAAATGTTCTATCATCTACATGTCATTTTCTAAACATCTAAAGAGCTAAAGATGAAGATTTAACTCCCTTATGTTTCCTCCCAAGTCTCTCACATTCTTCCCCTCCACCTCTTCAAAAACCATCATTAAACTAAAATTTTTACAGAGTAGAGGCTTGTAGTGTTCTATAATGACATTTTCTTTGCCAAATGTAATGGTTAATTTTATGTATCAACTTGATTGGGCAACAGAGTGCCCAGATATTTGGTCAAATATTATTCTGGGTGTATCTGTGAGGGTGTTTTTGAATGAGATGAATATTTGAACCAGCAGAGTAAGATGATGGCTGTCATACAATCAGTTTAAGGCCTGACTAGAACAAAATGGTTGAACCTCCCACCAGTAAGTGGGAACTTCCCTTGCCTAACTGTTTTGGATCTGGGAAATTGGTCTCAAACAGAAATATTGGCTCCTCTTGGGTCTCAAGCCTGTTGGCTTTTGGAATAGAATTTATACCATTGGTTCTCCTGGTTCTCAGAACTGTGAGAAATAAACTTCTGTTGTGTATAATCCACCCAATCTATGGCACTTTGTTAGAGTAGCCAAATGAACCAAGACAGTAGTTATGAACATGGGTGTACAAATATCTCTTTGAGATCCTTTTTTCAATTCTTTTGGATATATACCCAGAAGTAAAATTGCTGGATCATATGGTAATCCTATTTTTAATTTCTTGAGGAACCACCATACTTTTTCCACAGTGGCTACACTTTTACGTTCTAACCAGCAGTGCACAAGGGTTCCAATTTCTTTGTATCTTTGTCAACACTTGCTATTTTCTGTGTTTTCTTTTTATATAGTCATCCTAATGGGTGTGAGGTGTCTTTATATCTTTTATGGAAATTATTACCTTTTATGGAAATTATTCTGTTGTCTACCAGAGACAATTTTGATAAACTGTATTATTATAATAACTTATTCACTTTATATTTTCAATTTTTGACACATTTACAAAATTAGCTTCTATATGATAAATATATTTCACCTATGTATATTAATAGTGATTGCTTCAATGCCATTTCTTTTTCCTTTATTTTTATTCAATTAACTAGGATTTTGTCTATTTTGTTGACTTTTTTAAAGAACCAGAATTTTGATTACTATAATAGAATATTTTCTGTTCTCTACCTCATTATTCTCTGTTTTTATTAATGTCTCTATTATTTTCTTCTTTGTGCTTGTTTTGGCCTACTTTTTTGAGCTTTTGAGTGGAGGATTTATTTATTTATTTGCTTTTCATCTATCATTCTATTGATATGTATGGAGAAAGAGTGGGCAAACTACTTTTGTAAAGGCTCTATTAATAGTATATATTTTAGGGTTTATGGGCCATGTAGTGAGTCACAATTATCAATTCTGCAATCGTGCAAAAGCAGTTACAGAATATACGTAAATGAGTGTGTTAGACTACTTTTGCAGGCCATACAAAACAGGCAGTAGGTTGGATTTGGCCACTATGGTGGACTGTGTTTCCTGACCACTTATAGATGTTTACAGCTATGAATTCCCTGACTTTTGCTTTAAATATATCTCACAAATTCTAATAGGTAGTGTTTTTATCATTCTTTCTTCAGAAATTTTGCAATTTCTGTTTGTATATTCTCTTCTGCTGAAGTTATTTAATAGATGGTTTTTCATTTCTGTGTGTAAAAGCTATTTCCATTTTAATTTCTAGTTGCTTTACATTGTGATTAGACCATGTTATTGTAATTATTTCTAACTTATAAAAGTTACAGATGTTTTCTTTGTAATCTAACCTATGATTACTTTCTGTGATTAGTTCATGTGTACTTGAGAAGAAAGTATATTCTCCCTATCACTTCATAGTGTAGTATTTGATGTATGCCCATACAATCTATATTGTTAATTATGTTAATAATATACTTTTTAACCTATTCTTTTATTTTACCTGTGTTATACTGACAGCAATATATTAAAATCTCATGTTTTTAGTGTTTTAATTTTATTTTATATCTCCTGTAGTTTTAAATAAGTGGTTATAGTATTATTTGGTGCATAGATATTCATAACTTTTATATCTTCATTTTTGAATTCTGGGTTTTAGCATTTTAAAGTGCCTTTCTTCTCATTTAATACTTTCTGGCCTGAATTTTACTTTAATGTCAGAAACGCAATTCCTGCTTCCTTATTATTCACATTTGCTGGATGTATCTTTGCCAATGCTTTTATTTTTTGTACTTTTGAGTTACTATGTTATGTGTGTCTCTTGTACACGATGGAGAGTTGGGTTTCATTTATGAGCCAATTTGAAAACTATTTTTCTTTAGTAGGTGAGTGAAACCTATTCATATTTACTGAGTTGATTGTTATGTTGGCTTCTGTCATATTGTTATAATTACAGTGTCTATTATGTTGTATTTACTGTGTGTCTGTCTATATTTATTGAGTTTTCTTTCCTTTGTTTGAAAATTTGTTTTTGTATTCTTACTTGATATTTATCTATGTAGTTTGTGAATATAAATGGTATTCTTTGACTTCCACCTCTTACCTTTAGAACAATTAATGATCTTATTCTACTTTCTACTTTCTCTCTCTTTTCTCCTTCCATTTATTAGTTGCATTCTTTCTGCTTTGCCAGAATATGTAATGCTTGCATACTATTTTTTTTTTTTTTTTTTGAGACAGAGTCTCACTCCTTTTGCCCAGGCTAGAGTGCCGTGGCACCAGCCTAGCTCATAGCAACCTCAGACTCCTGGGCTCAAGCGATCCTTCTGCCTCAGCCTCCCGGGTAGCTGGGACTACAGGCACACACCACCATGCCCAGCTAATTTTTTTTTCTATATATTTTTAGTTGTCCGATTAATTTCTTTCTATTTTTAGTAGAGATGGGGTCTCGCTCTTGCTCAGGCTGGTCTCGAACTCCTGAGCTCAAACAATCCACCCGCCTCAGCCTCCCAGAGTGCTAGGATTACAGGCGTGAGCCACTGCGCCCGGCATGCATACTATTTTTTTGCCCATGATTCTACTTTGTATTATTCTTAGTTCTACAATCAAACATATGAAATGCTCACCTTCTGTCCTTTTGTATAAGCTTCACCAGTCATCTTTTGTTCTGAGTAAGTTTATCTTATAATAAACTACTCATGAAGAACTCATGGAAACAATACACTTTGAGTTCCTTTACATTCACAACTATTTATTTTTATAGGTTCAGTACTTGAAGGGTTATTTGGCTGCATGTAAAATCTCAGGCTCAAGCTTTCCCTGGGTTTTTAAAAATGCAGTTATTTAAAAAAAATGTGATCTTGCTTTTTATGTTGCTCTTGAAAAGTCTGGCAGCAGTCCATTTTTTATTTGTATAATTTTATGTTTTGTCTGGGGATCCTGAAGATTTTGTTATTGTCTTTAAAACCTAATAGTTTTATTAGGATATGTCTCAGAGTTACTGTTTTACATTGGTTTTCCCAGGTACAGAATCAGCTCTGTAGCTTTAAATTAAAGTTTTCTTTTGAAAGTTTTGTTAGATTACAGTTTTAAATATTTCTGTTATTTTCATTTTCTCTCCTAGCACTGTAATTACATGTGTGTTCGATCTTCTTTGCCTGTCTTCTATTTTATCCACTATCTCTCTAAACATTTTTATTTCTTTATCTCATTCCATTTTCATGGTTATTTTCTTTTCTTTCTTCAATGCCCCTTATTAAACTTTTACTTAAATCTATTATCCCTTGAGCATTTTGTAATTTACTCTTCTTTTCTGAGATGGTTTATCTTTTTCTTAAATTTTTTCCCTGAATTCACTAAACTCCTGTTGCTTTCTTTCTGTGAGAATTTTGTTATGGTGGTGGTTATTGTTTTTAGATCATTTCTATTTTTGTTTTTTTGGATTTTTGACTTTTACGTTTTCAAAAGATACCTTCAAATTCTTGTTTGAGGATTTTAAATTCAGATTCAAGTGTTACGTTAAAGATTGCTCCTGCATATGGCTTATTTCATTCTTTTTTGAAGAGAACTTTTCTCAATTGAAATTGTTGTGCACATCTTCTGTTTCCTTCTTTCAATACCTTGTGTAAAATTTATTTGATTTTTTTTTTTTCTATTTCCGAGTATCTAATGGGCAGGATTCTTTGAGAGCTACCGCTTTTAGTTTACTGAAATGTAGTTGAGCTAATGGATGCTTTTTTTTTTTTCCCTTTTGGTGATGATTCACTTTTTCTCCTTTTGTTTCTGCAAGATTTTTACTTCCATCCCCCTTATATTTTCTTTTCCCTTTACTACCATATCTCTCCAAGAGGCACCACCCTTCTTTATTTATCTTTCTTTCCTGGAAGTAGTTCTCTGAGGCTGTCACTTCTAGTTTTCAATTTCAGGTACTTTCCTATAGTTCGTGTTGTGAATTACCAAGTCTCAGATCAATACTTGGGCATTTGCTGTTGAATCTTTTCCCCCTAGGAGTACCTTTTCTGTACTCCATATATCTCCTCTGTTCCCCTTTTCATGGAATCTCTTAATCCACCTATTCCTTATTCTCCTCTCCCTCAGGCATGGAACAGCAGTGGGAACTCTGTTGAAATGAGGTGTTTCTTTCTTTACAAGTAATTTGAAGTTTTCAGTAGTCTCTGTCTTTTAAAGATGCTCAATATTTAGGCCATATGTGATTTTGTTTATTTTCCTTGTTTCACTTATATTTTTTGAGATGGTATGTGAAGATATTCGGGCAGTCACCATTATCCTCCATACATGTATATAGTTTTAAATAAGGTTTCTGAAGTTGAGGCTGTATTAGAAAATACATGTCATGGGTTCCATACGCACTGTCCTAGCAAGACATGTGTCTCAGACTGCAGGTTAAATTCTTCTGAAAATATCCATTTCTTTGTATCAGAACAATAGCGCTTTATTCTCCTAGAAAACCACCTTCATTTGAATACATTATTATGTTTCAAGAAATATTTTTCATAAATACATAATAGAAATAAATCAGAGTGAGTATCTTTAGATTCAATCTTGTAATTCTGCTCTACAATCTGGTCAGTTTATGGTTTAATTGGGTAGCTTTCCAGCTCTTCCTCTCTTTCCATTGGTATAAAAATTTTAAGGAAATTTAGTGGGTGTGTGTGTGAAAGTTTGGATATAAACAGAATGATGAGATTATTTCCATTATTTGAAGGAATTAGCAACTTACCACCCTTAGTAAATACTCCATCAGGTAATTTTGTCAGGTCAGTTGTCTATTCTCAGTTCTTGGAGTGCTGTTGGCCAAAGAATGACCAGACACACAAAGTAAGGCAAGCATGAGGTGAAGGTTATTGAGGAAAGTAAGATACATTTGCCACAGACAACAAACAGACCCCCTGTTGTAACAAGAGGGCCCCAATTATGGTCTGGGGTCCTGTTTTATATTGCCTAGGCTGGGCCCTCCTCGTGGTTCAAACATCACCATCGAACCACTTTGATGGATAGTTTGGAGTTATATAACCCTAGTCTTACTGCGCATGCGGATCTCCCATGAGTCTCTCAGAAAGCCCATTTTGGGGGTTGAACTGCAACGTAGATTTAAGCTAATGACATGATAATCAGCCTTAGGTTGTTCTAGATCACCTTCCAGACCCTATTGTGCCTGTGCTGCTTGGCCCACGTGCTAGGGAATCCTCTGAATTCATTTGCAGTAGGCTTGCTAAGTTCTGATTGGCAGATTGCTAGAGCATTCCCTCCTCTCTCAGGTGTGGCAATTGCTCGGGGCACCCGCCTTTGTCCCAGGAGGGCTGGAGGTCCCTCACTGTCTACCTAACAGTTTGACATGAAAGCGTCAAAAAGCTTTGCTTAGATGGACAGTCTGCATCAATGAGTTTAAAAGGGGGAAGTGATATAAATTGATTTGTGCTTTTAAATGATCACTCTGGTTGTTGTGAAGAAAGGAAATTGCTGGGAGACATGATTGAAAAACGGGAAACTGATTAGCAGATTATTGCACTTCGTTTAGAAAAAGATAATCGTAGCTTTGATCAGAGTGACAACACTGGTGGTTCATTAGGATATAATCTGGTGGAGGATTAATATGAATTATTAATGGATTATCTAGGTAAGTTAGGGAAAGGGAGGAATGGAGGATGACTTCTAGATTTTGGATTTGACCAACTAACTGAACATTGGGAAAAAATCTAAACAAATTGGAATTTAATGTTGCAGGAATTGTTGCTGATACACTTTAGTGTGGTCTCAAAAGGAGAGGGGAGGAATAAAGAAGCGCGTAAAAGGAGATTGGTAGGATATTTCCATTTTCTATTGTTATATTTGGCCAAAACTAATGGTTTAGTTTCATAATGTTGTTAGGATCATCAGGGATTCATTCAGCTGATGGCTGAAGAGCAGTTGTCTGAGCTGCCACCTGCAGAAGCCTGTGCACCTCTGCACAGTAGTGTTGTCAGGGAAGTGTTTTCTGAGAAGTGATGTTTAAGATTAGACCTGAAAAATCACAGCCAGTCATATGAAGAACCAGGAGAAGAGCCTTTTTTAAAAAATGGGACAGCAACTAAGTTTGGCACCTTGGAGGAACAGGAAGAAGGCCAATGTGGCTGAAACATACTAAGCAAAGGGCTGAATGGTTTGAGATGAGGTCAGACAGGTGGGGGACAGCAAGATCATATGTAATGGGAAAGAGCTGGACATTCACACTGTAATGTAAGGGCATTAGAAAGTTTCAGATGAAGGGAGACTTAAATGAGAGGGGTCTCTCAGTGTGAGAGAGCATCCCAGGGTGGAGTAATCCTAGCTCCAACAACCCTGCATCTCTCGTCAGTTCTGTTGTCCTCTTCCAAGCATCCTTTCCAAAGAATTGTGGCCCACATGAAAAACTTCAACCTCTCATACCATTTTCAAGTCTATAGTCCAAATGAATCACCACAGTGTCTTTTTCTTTTCATAACTGACCTGATTTATGTCTTATTTCTTTGACTTCATACTAGAAATTTGCCAGCCAGCAACAGAATTCTTGATAGTATAAGAGCTACCTACTTAATTTAGAGTGAATAATAATAATGTATTTGTATTATATTGAATATCATAAAGAGAAATAGCAATATAGGAAAAATTTATACAGGTAAACCAGAGAGGTATGATAGGCAGTCTCCAGCAATATGTACGATAGATATACATGTCTGTATCTAATCAGTCAAATCCCTCAAGTTAGACAACCAGTTGGAGAGGATTCCAGGCATTGAGCTAATTTTATTTCAATGCCAAATGTTACTGCTTCTTGAGTAATAGAATAATCATGTCTACCTAAATGTTAAAGTAAATTTTCTTTTAAGCAGAGCTTCTCATTTGAAAATGGAATGGTGGCTAAATGCTCAGATTGACTGGCAGTACGTAATGTTTTCTTCCCAAGCTGCACTTTGAGCTTTCCTTGCATGTTGAGATACATGTGGTATGTGTTCCTCATGTTATTCCTAAAGACTCAAAGGAAGGGCAACAGAGCTAAGAGAAAGGCATTTCTGACCTCATTCATGCTTTGGAAACTATAAGCAAGAATTTGGAGTCCTGGAATTTGAATTCTATGTATTTTCTACTTGTCTAGGTGGATTTAGAATTTTCAGTCTTATGTAACTTGCCATATTTCTTATAAATAAAGTTATGAGAACTTCATTTCAACACATCATTAAGATAAAAAGGATGACAGAAGACAGATACTCTTTATACAGTGAGTAACTATTGATGTGGTACTCAAAAATCTATGATTTCTATTTCACATACGTATAAGCAAACCAAAAAAATTGTATTAAGTATAAAATGTATATGCCATTCCTTACCCTCTCTCTATCTAGTTAATTTCTATTTATTTTTAAAGATCTAATTCATATGACACCTTCTCTGAAGGTTTCTCTAATAACATAACAGAAGATGGAAGTAACATTTTTTTTTTCAGTTCTGATTCAAAATACCCAATCAACAAAATACAGTGTTTGCCTTTAAGGAAATTTTATTTGTAATGAAGAGAGATATACCAATCAATAATTCCTATAACAAAATTTGATAGTATCACGGTGAATTTATGTATAAAGTATAGAAGTACAGAAGAGGAAGTGGCTGTATCTGGGCATGGGAGTGAGAAGAATGGGTAAAAATGGTTTCACAAAAGAAATTACAGCTAACAACATTTTGGAGGATAAATAAGAGTTCACCTGGTTGAAAACAGTCTAGGTAAGGAAGAGGGAGGAATAGTTTCCAGGTTGAGAGAAGAACAGATGTAAAGATAGAGTCAAGCAAAAGGCATGGCATTAAGGATACTTTGTTTTCTTTGCATTCCTAATTCTTTAATCCTTTCTTTTTCACAGGCAGCAAATATTTAATCGAGTACCTACCATACCCCATGGACTGCTGTTCTATGAAGCTTAAATTCTAGAGAATAGGTAGGGTAGGTATATTCTACAAGACAGACAATAAACCAAATGAACACATTAAATGTATGGTATTGTAGTTAATGAAAAGTGCCACTGAGAAATATAAAGTAGGAAGAGGGGATGGGGGAAAGTAATATTATAATAGAAATCTGAAAAATTTTTCCATGCAGAAAACAGAGAACATTCCAGAAGGGGAAACCAGCAAGTGCAAAGGCCCTACAATTGGAGGTCCCCTCATTTATCTGAGGATTAGTGAGGAGGCCAGTACAGTTTCTGACCAGTTTTTCATCCTCTTTATGCTTATGATTTAATCATAATCAACTTCTTTCAATTCTTGAACATGCCTTGCTATTGTACACTATATATTTTTCTCATTTTTTTCTAACTAGGAATGTCATCATGTACCCTTATTTTCCTGGACACTGAAAATTTTTCCTTTAAGGGTCCACCTAAATGTCATCTCTACTTCCTTCTCTTTTCCCAGGTACATTAAGGTGCTGTTCTCATAACACTCTTTTATAACTCATACTGAGATAATTAGTTCAGTTTTGAAGATTTTGAATTCGATATGATTGTGAATCAACTAAGTAGACATATTTACTGGAGAAATAGATGTATGAGTCTGCAGTGCAGAGTATATCCAAGGTTGGATTTAGAAAAATCATCTTATAGGAGAAAGTTGGAACCAGAAGACTTTGTAATATCACAGAGGAGGAAAGATGAAGTGATAAGCGAATCAAAATCTAAACAATTTTTAATAAAATTATCATTCAAAGATAGATTGAAAAAGGTCCTTCAGGGAAGGAGTGTTAGAGTTTTTAGAGAACTAGGAAAAAAATCAGGAGAGAACTGAAAGTGATGTGAGGGCCACCTGTAAAGATTACAGTAGAAATTTTTCACTTCTCAGGGTCTCTTACTGTAATTATGGGGAAATACAGGGTTAGAGTGATTTTCTATGACAAAAACTTGAACATATATTTATAATAAGGGGATGTCTGTAGAGAAATGGACATTGGAAATACAAGATACATGGACAATACTTGTTTTTTTTTTAAAAAAAGCAACAGGAGAATAAGGGTGGAGAAAAAACTATCTTCTTGGTTATAACTGCAACTCAGCAGCCTTCGGTTGGAACAGGCACGAAAATTCAGGGAAAATTTGCAAAGTTACAAGAGCCTAGTAAACTAATATCAAATAATAAATTTTCAATCTTAGTGGATTTCTTTCCAACTATTATGCCTCCTAGTTTTTCACACCTTCTTTCATGAGCATGTATGATTTATTACATTATGTTGGATTACCTAGGAAACAAACTCTAAGGTGTTTGTGTCAAAAATTTATTGGGGAAAGTATCCACTATAGGAATATCTTCCTTTTTCCCTTAAGCATAGTTATTATAGCAGTTTTAAAACCCCTGCCTGAAATTCTGAAATTCCAATATCTGACTTTTCTGTTAAGTATGGAGCATGAATCACATTTTCCTGTTTTGTTTGTTTGTTTATTTTTGCAGGGTGTGTGTGAAATGGGGAAGGGAAGCAGGTACATCTAGTAATTTTAAATTATGTCCTGGACATTGCGATCATGCATTCTTGATTCTGGTGTGTGTGTGTGTGTGTGTATGTGTGTGCATTTTGAAGAATATTAATATGTTTTGTTTGTTTTAGGAGACAGTTAACTTGGCTGTGCTCAAACTCTAAACTGTCTCCCCTTCGGTGGGCAGCAGCTGAAATCTGCTAAATTCTTGGACCAGTTTCTTGTAACTACTGTAACAAATTACCACCACAATGGAATAACAAAAATTTATTCTCTCACTTTAAATAATAGAATGGCCTAAAACAGCAAAAATGTACTCCGTCACATCTGGAGACTCGAAAGTCCAAATTAGTATCACCAGGCCAACAATAAAGTGTTAGCAGGGCTGCACATCCTTTACAAACTCTAGAGGAGAATCTGTTCATTGCTTCTTCCAGTTTTTGGTGGCTGCTGGGATTCCTTGGCATATGGTTGCATCACTGCAAACTTTAAAGCCAGCATCTTCAAATCTCTCTTGGCTGTGTCTTCATATCACCTTCTGCTCTGTGTAGCAAAATTTCCCTTTGCCTCCTACTTATAAGGGTACATGTGATTGCATTTATGGCAATCCCAGTTGGATAATCCAGGATAATCTTCCCATCTCAAGAGCTTTAACTTAATCACTGCATAGACAGTCATATAAGGTAACATTCACAGGTTCCAGGAATTGGGGAGGGGGGCATTATATAGCCCACTGCAGTTCTTTTAGCCTTATGTGGGCTGTTTGGAGTTTGCTCTATTTTTACATAGTTCAAAAGTCAGTTTAGGATTTGGATAGAGTTTATGTTTTGAATTGAGCATTCTCCCTTTCAGGATGTCTACTTTCTAAGATTGGCCTGTCTCACTTTCTTTCTTCTGTCATTGTCCCGAATTCTGTTCCCTGAAAGGTTGTGCCTTTTTTGTTATTGTTGTATTTTGAGATCTAGCCGTAATGTTTGGAATCTACCAGAGCCTGTCCTCAAGACCAAAAACTGTATGAAATAGGAAACTAACTCCCACCATTTCCTTTTTCCATGTATATTGACTTCAGTTTCTGAGTGATTTTGGATGTTCCCCAGTGCTCTCAAGTAGGTTTATTTTTATTTTTTCCAGAGTTTATAGTTTTAACCTCTGGGGAGAAGGTTCAACAGTAGCTACTCCTCTATTACTGAAAGCTGAACCTCCACATTCTTTTTAAGAGTACATAGGGCATTTATAAGAAATGCAAATTTTGGATTATAAACGAAACCTTAACAAATCACAAAAGTTTGAAATCCTTTTAGAGTATTTTTTCTGGCAGAAGAAATTAAACTAAAATTCCAAAACAAAAAGATAAATAGAAAAATCCTAAATGACTATAAAACAGTGTACTTTTAAATAATCTGTTAAAAAACAGATTAGAAAATATTTGAACCAAATGATACTAGGACTATGACATATTAAAACTCATTAGATATACTAAAGCACTACCTAGAGAAAGTACTGTAGCCTTAAAGCCAAATATTTGAAAAGAAAAACACTGAAATATCAATGATGTATATTTCCATCTCAAGAAGAGAGAAAAGGAATACCAAATCAAAACTAAGTAAAGTAAAAAGAAAGAAATAACAGAGGTAAGAGGAGAAATCAATAAAATAGAAAACAAGCATACAGTAGAGGGAAATAACAAAGCCAAATTAATATTTGAAGTGATTAATAAAATTTGTAAACACTGCAGAACACTGACAAGGAAAAAGCCCACAATTTATTGATAAGCAGGAATAAAAATTAGATTATAAATACAAATCAATAGACATTAAACATAATAAGGGGATATTATGAATAACTTTAGTCTAATGCATTTGAAAATTTGGATGAAATGGGCAAATTCTGCTGTTCCTCTCCCCTTGCTCCTCTCAGTTATTTAGCAGGGGCAGGATGTGTATTTGGGTAGATGACCTTGGATAAAGACATTCACACCATATTCTCAGCAAATAGTTTCGAATATGAGTATTGTTTAACTTTGCCCCTCATTTTATGGCATGGGAAACTATCCTCATAGCTAGTTATTGGTCAAGAATAGAACAAAGGTGCTATGGTTTGAATGTGTTCTCAAAGCTCATGAGTTGGAAACTTAATCCCCAATGCAGCAGTATTAAGAGGTGGAACCTTTAAGAGGTGATTAGGCCCTGAGGGCTCTGCCCTCCTGAATGGATTAATATCCTTATGGCCAGGGAGAGAGAGAGAGAGGGGTCGGGGTTAGTTATAAAAGAGTAAGTTCTGCCCCCTGCTTTCTCTCCCCTTCTCTCTCTACCATGGGATGACGTAGCAGAAGGCCCTCGCCAGACACCAGCCCCTGATCCTGGACTTCCCAGCCTCCAGAACTGCGAGGAAATAATTTTTTTTTCTTTATAAATTACCCGGTCTCAGGTATTCTGTTATAGCAGCACAAAACAGACTAAGACAAAAGGTCTTCTGACATCTGGTCGAATGTCCACTCCAGATGCTGAAGGTTTCTATTATTTCAAAGAGCTATTCAGAAAATAGGATTTTCAATGTCTATAATGAGAGTTGGTAATAAAAGGAAAGGACATATTAATTAAGGTTGAGAGTGGGAGTTCGCTAATAATATCTGACTGCTGACTCTCCATGAATAACAGAGACTAAAGCTATAATTTAACAACTGACTTGAGTATTGGCTTCTCCACATGAGTTCTACCGGTTGAAAGAATTTGGAGGACATATTGGCTACAAACTAAGGAGTAACATGTCCTTTTGTTACATTATACATTGATTCCTATTATACAAATGGGCAATATAAAAGAGAAATCAGTGGACTGTATTGTGAAACGATGGAATCTGTGTGAAGGTATCTTTGCACTATTAGCAGGTGGCTTTTTCTGTAAATTTCCCCTTTTGGTGCATAGCAGTCACTGCCCAAACAAAAGGAATTCTAATCTTACTCTTAATCCCCCTAAAGACTGTTGTGTCTCTGTGTGAGTAACAAGTTGCTGTCATTGACTATAGTTCCAGTATTTAGTGTTCAAAAACTATTTTCCCAGCCTCACCTCCTCACAACATGGTGCTGACTGTGTGTGTGTGTGTGTGTGTGTGTGTGTGTGTGTGTGTGTGTACACATGCGCATGCTCACCGCACTGCCGTTCCTTTGCCTGCCTGCGTTCCCAATTGGCAATGTAAAAGCTAGGTCAGTGGGCTGATGTGATTTTTGAGATGCTGCAGGCTGGATTTAGCATGACTCTCTTCAAATCAGAAGTCAGAGCCTTCGTTGCTTTTCTGCTGTGTTAAGAGAAGCTTGAAATTTTAATTGGAAAAGCTCCCATTTCCTTGCTCTCCCCCTTCTTTGCCACATCGTGCTATGTTAGCAACTGTTCTCCTGGGAAGCTTGGAAGTGAGGAAACGGTGGGTGGAGCAGAGGAGAAAGAAAGGGGATGCATGCCGTGGAAAGCTGTACTGTTGCTGTAGTTTCCTCTCATCTCACTGAGATTTAATCACTGGTTGGAGGAAATTGGCATGTTTGGAGAAGGAGGGACAGTGCAGGGTGGGAGAAGGAGGGGATGACAAGAGATGCCAGATTAGAGGAATCCAGATTATTATTTCTGTAATTCCCTCCTTCCTCACATTAGGGACAAGAAGTGCCAGAGGCCACCTGCTGAGCTGGCTACCCATTTCACAACAGCTCTCTTCATACCTAGCATCGGTGCCAATTACTCTGATCCCAGTCTGATAAGACAGAAACCAAACTTCCAAGCAAATTGAATCTCAGCTACCGATAAGCTCTAATTTCTAGTTAAAATGGCATACTTCCATATAGTTTTATAGATGCTGGAAAGATGAGTACACCAATCTGGTCAGTCTTGAACACTTCAAAAGCCTGGGTGGTTACAGGAGGAAAAAGGGCAGGAACTCTGCTGGAAGAGATACCAGAAACAGCTCTTGTTCATGTGCTTGAAAAAAGTTGTGAATGACTAGTCTCAAGATCTGGAGTCTAGATGCAGCTTTCCCCCTAACTAGATACATGAACTTAGGCAAATTACATCCCTCCTTCAAAGAATGATGAGTGGAACTTGATGATTTCTAAGATTCTTCAAACTTTCATATTTTATAAACCATATATTCATCAAAAAGTATATATTGGATGTCTTCTCTATTCCAAGTATTAGGTACACAACTATTATTCACCTATTTTTTATTACATTTGTTGCCTTTGTTTTTGAAAGAACGCATTTCTCCTTGGCTACTTCAGTTTCCTCAATTGCGAAATGGGGCTGATAATGACTCCCCTACCTACTTAAGAAGACAGAGCAGGATTATATCAAAAGGTGATTTGGAAGTTCTAAAATGCTGTGCATCAGATACCCTTGATATATTTAATATGTATTCCAGGAACAGATGTACAGATTTTGCTGTCTGAGATAATAACTAACAACTGGAAGCAGTCTGTTTCACCTGAAAATACGTGAGGTACCTAATCCAGATAGATATTATTCAAATACTATTCTAGAGTTGTGTGTGCATGCACATATACACAGAGCTGCTGATTAGATCAGTGAGCGCACAAAGTAACATTGACTGCTTAAAGAATAAAGAATGTGTCCCACGACAGCGTGTCTATCTTATTCATCACTATAGCAGTAATATTTGTTGAAGGAATGAATGAGTTAGGAAATGAAAGAATGCAGACAGCAGTGATTTCTTTCACATTTTTTTCATTTTCAATTTGAATTTCTGTGCTACCCTCAATGTTCCATTTTTTCTCTTTAATATTCTGCCTTCTCCTCTGCTTAAATCTAGAGGAGGGTGTGCTGGAGCTCCTTTTGACTCAAAATAATCTATGCTTACAAATCAAAAGATGTTAGGGTTGAAAATACACATTGCCTAAGATATTTTACTATTTTAATTGCTTCCTGAGCCCATCTTTAACAAGTTCAAAGTATTATTCTTGTTTCGTTCCATAGTGCCTAACATGGGGTGTGGCACAGAATAAGCTCAGTAATTCATGAATGATTTGTCCAATGCAATGGAGTAACTGGCATGAGTACCTGAGGTAGAGGTGTGGAACTAATGGGAGTATTATGGGGAGCCATGACTCGGGGCGTTTTGAAACTTGCCATTACATTTTTAGTCATTCCCATTCAGTAGGAAGGGGGTTCTCACCACACAAATCATGTCTGTTGTTCACTGTAAATGATCTTGAGGGTTCCTTCCCACTTTAAAATGCATTGATTTATGGCACTAGACTAAGACATCCAGATTTTACTTGTGGTCTTTCTATCATGCTCCTCATTTAAGGAGTCCCTTGGTCCCATGGCTTCCAGATTCTACCCGGGTAAATGGCAGAGATGGCAAATGGGCACGACGTTATTTCACCCTGTACACTTTACCTAAAAGTCACCCTTGGGATCACCTACGTTTGGGGTCCTTACACGCCCTTCTCAGAGTTGGACTAATACCTGCAGAAAGGTAACAGATTGGTTAATTTTCAGTCTGGTGGCCATTATTTTAAAACTTTTGCCACCAACTGAACTGCCCAAGGCAAGTCCCTTATGCAGGTTGATCTCAATTTCTTTCCTTTACTCTTTCATGAGAGGTTATTATTCTGTACTTTCCCATTAAAGCAATGTTCCTACCAGGGAATGTTCTGGAGGTTTTCTGTGCCACAGAATAAACAGTTCAATCTTTTCTCTACAAACAAAACAAAAACTGCCATGTTACATTTGGGCAAAAACGGAAACTTCAAACAAAGCCCTCACGTCTTTCTATTTTGCAATTTTTTCCCCACATAGTTTTCTATTTTTTAAGCGAAGTTCGTGTTTCTCTATCCAGACACTGCCCCTGATATTTGTGCCTGAGAAATCTCCCAGAGCAGATGGTCTCTTCAGGGAAGCTCAGGAAAGTGTTGGGTGCCTGGTTATGCCTGGCCCCTCCCTTCCTCGTGGGGCCTCAAATGACAAGTTATCAAACCAATTTCCCTCCTCTTAGGGGCCCTCGATCCAGTAGCAGCAGGTTTTGGTTTCTGGGACTGCAGACACCCTTTGCAGTTGGGGTTTAGCAGCTACCTCCGTCCGCAGTCGGCGCCGGCCCTGGGGTGAGAGTGATAGCCCCCCTGTCCAATCAGAGACGCAGGTTTCTCGGCGGTCCCCGCCCCCTTCCCCTGCTGCCCCAATAACCGCGCTACAAGGCCGGCTCCGGCTGTCAAGTAGCGAGGGTGGGCTCCGCCGAGGCGAGGAGGGGCGCGGGGTGGGGAGATGCGCTCCCAGGTGTTTGCAGCAGAAGTGGGAAACCTGTAGGGTATGGTCCAGCTGTGCGGCGCCGAGGCGAGCAGGAGCAGGGAACAGGTAGGAGGAAGGACTTTTCCTTTGCAGATAAAATAAAGAATGCGTATTTCCATGCTGTTGCGTCCCTTCCCCTTCCCCTTCCCCCAGCCCCGCCCCGCCCTCGTCTCCCCCAAATCTGCTGTGGTCGCTGCAGCTGTCGTCGTGAAGTGCGGCGCGCGAAGCACCGGGCGGAGGTTGCCGGGGTGCTGGGAAGGAGGGTGTAGGATGCTGGAGCCCGGGGGCAACGGGCGGGGAAGTGCCCTAGGAGAGGGGACCGAGCCCCGGAGCTCGGTCTCGTCAACTTTCCCTTCGGAGGCTGCGGCCGCCCGCGCGGGTGACTCGCCCAAGGGATGCCATGTCGACCCGGCAGGGGAGGGGCCGGGGAGCAGACGTGTCAGCAGCCCCCGGCCCGCAGGGCTTCGTACAGCGCCAGGAGCTCTGCTCCGCACGCCTGTCCGTACCTACTCATCTCTACCACAGCGCGGTCGACTCTGGCACATCTCTGAGAAAACTGGAATGGTTGCGGTGAGGGGAAGAAGGGACTTGTCTGCGCCCTGGCCCTTCTGTTAAGATCTAGCTCCCTTCGGGAGTGGGGGCGTGGGGAGAAAATCCCCGCAACTAGAAGGGCATTTTCCGGTTAATTCCGTCTCTGTTGAGAAGGCACTGGTCCTTCTCCCCGTCTGCGGCAGACCGAGGAGGGGAGAAAGCGAAGGCTTTGCCTCTTCTCTCCTAGCTTGGCGTCGTCTGTTGGGGACCACCTTCTCACCTAGTTTCTAAAAGGTAGATTTGGCCTCAGGGATTCCCAGGGAGTCAAGTGATTGTGCCCGGATGGGCTCCCAGTGGCTGCGAGGCAGCCTCCCCGGGTGACCGCATCTGGGTAGTAGGTGTTGGCCCAGTGCCGGTTCCTGATGGAGTCAGATTGTTGGAAGCAGTAGGCAGGAGAATGCAGAGAAATCAGATGTTGCATCACTCTTGGGAACTGATGCTACCCTGCTTTGAAAATTCCTGAAAAATTGGGATGATGGGAAGGAGGGTGGGGGCAGAGCTGCATCCTTTTCTCATTTTTTCATGCCAAAACCAGCGTAGACATTTGTACGTGTGTGCTTGTGTGTGCACATCTCCAAGGTGGAGCTATATATAGCTCCTGCATACCCAGCCCGGTTTCCCTGCTGCTGAGCCGGCTGCCTTGGCCTTGGGAAGCAATCTGGAAGCACTGGGTGGGAGGGGCAAAAGAGAATCAAATTCTCCACTGGGGGAGAAGCCGGAGAAGAGGCACTGAGACTGCTGAAACGTTGCAGGAAATAATGTTTTTGTAACTCATATAAAGATCAATATTTTCAAATACTATTTCGAATACGTCCTTAGAGTGCTATCTGATCTTTAGCCATTTCTCTGCATTTTTCAGCTTCACAGGGTACATACACATGAACCTTACCGGCCTAAAGTGTAATACACATCAAATAAATACAGACAATATTTGAGATATTTTATTAAACTCATCAAAACATAATGGTTTGCTTATGCCTATACCTTAGTTATTTGGCAGAAATTTACCTGGGCGGTAACTTTTAGGTAGCAGCATTTGGGGATCTGGAAATGGATCCAACCACTTTCCAGGATGCAGAACTAAGGAACTGTTAGAACCTTTGAGGGGTAGATTTGATATGTTTCTTTGTACAGATTTTGCTTCTGGACCTTATATTTGTGCTTCTATTGCATATCATACCTATTTGTATCACATGGATTTTCTTTTATAGATGTCTGTGGATTTATTTTTCCTATTGCCTGGAATTATTTGTTCCTGATGATAACCTTTCAATTTTCACAGATGAGAAAACTAAGATTCAGGGGACACAAGTGATTTGCAAGAGTCTTCCAAAAATTTCAATTCTAATATTCCAACAACCTACTGTGTAGTTATACTGCATAGCAGTTTCCCCTCAAATAGAATACTTTTCGGCTTCCCACAATTTTTGGTCCTGGTAAAATAATTCACTCAGTGTTGATATCAGGAACAACATAAGCCAAGGTTATTCAGTTCTAGTGTGACATGTGTCACTACAAAATTTAATTCTGAGTTTTCAGAATACAGTTCTAACTTGCTAAGTCATTTTGAAGATGAGTGATTTAATCTACCAAGCGAACTATCACAGGTTGTGGGAACTGGCTTTTAATTTTGGTTCTGCAACTTCTTGATTACATGATTTGGGGCAAGTTAATTAAACTCTTGATGTTCCAGTTTCCTTGTCTTTAAAAGAAGAGTCATAGCACTGAATTTTCCGGTTGCTGTAAGGGTTCAATAAAATGCGTGTATATTTCCGCCACTAGGGTGGGTTTATAGTGAGTCATTAATAAATAGGGCTAATGTTATAATTAATTATAACATTACATTGGTATGTATCAACTAAATAAATTTTTAAAATGCTATCGCCTGTCTCTGGAATCTCTAGCAGATTGCTTTCCTTTGGACACCTAATCATACTCAGTCTTATTTTGTTGCTTAATCTTTATTTATATGTTTGTATGTCTGAATTGTTTTCTAATTAGATAGGAAGCACTTTATGGAAAAAGACTATAACCTATGTTTTTGTATATCCTACCACATTGAACACTGTTCTCTGTAGCTTTAAAGATTCTTGTGCAGGAAGCATTACCATAAGAAATGGGATGTGTGCTGCAATGATTTGGGGACAATCTATTTATTGACAGAAGACTATGCATTGGGAAGTACATTTGGAAACTTCCTTTCTCTTCATTATCCTCTCTGTGAAGAGTAGTGGTTGACATGAGGTGTTTCTATAGCCTTCCAAAGAATGATTTACTTTTCCAATAGCGGTTATGACTATGTACTAGTTATTCTATATATTCTCTTGTACCTTATGCCTCTTGAGAACAACTAGAGCCCGAGTTGAAAGGTGGACAATTCATATTTCCCTATTCAAAACATGCCATGTAATTGCCTTATTAAAAAATCAACAAACTGTCCCATTTCTATCCATCCATACATGTAAATTCGCTATGGTCTGCATTATATAACAGAACGTGTTCTAAGTCACCAGTGAGCTCCTCCTCTTCAAGTTCAAAGTTTGTTTTCTTTTCATTGGTGTATTGCTCATTGTTTTCCCCTCTGACCTGCCATTTTCCATATTGTTCATCTCCTCCTTGAAATTCTACTCCTTGATACCATAATGCTCTCATGTCACAATTTTTTCTTACTTTTTCTCATCTTCCTTTTTTGTCTCCCTCTTATCTCCTCTCTCTGCTTCTTGCTTCAAGTATATCCCCCAAATTGATGACAATTTATTTTATCGGAAATAATATTCTCCTTCTGAATTTCATTCCTAATCTCTCCCACATTAGCCAAATACTGCCTGGTGGCTGAGAATACAGGCTTTGGGAGAAAGTCTGCATGTGTTAGTATTTATATACTGTGGTGCACGTAAATGAACATCAGCAAGTCAGCTGGGGATTATGATAGCCCTTGTGTAAGAGTTGTGTGTGTTTTTTAAATATTAAGGGAGATAATGTAGGTAAAATGTTCAAAACAGGGCTTGGACCATAGTAATTACTCATAAATAATAGCTATTAGTGGTAGACATACTGTTTAGAGCAGTGATAATGTACATAGCGAAAACTGGTTTTACTTTTTTCCCCACCAATAAGCATGACTCCTAAACTGGCTTTTAGCAATGGATACTATAACTTTCTAGGCTTTCTGGTTTGTGGTTAGTTATTTCTTAAGATTTCCTTTCCTCTACCTCCAAGTGTCTTACCATCCATTTAGTAATTAATTTATACATTTTGATTCTCAACTCTAATTTGTGTCTTTATCTGCTTTCCCCAGTGCCAGTTTCATCTGTCATTGCATGCCTGGATTAGTGTAGTAGGCAATTTATCAAATCCCCCAGTGTATAAATCTCTCTGCTTTAATCTAAGACACCACATATTATTATTGGTATAATGTATTTTCAATTTTCATTGTTGATTCTACTTTACTTTGAAACTTTCACTGTACTTTAGTTCAAATCTTAAAGAGCACTGACTTTGGAGCAAGACAAACTTGGGTTCAACTCTTGACAATAGGACTTACCAGTTGTGTGACCTTGGAAATGTAGCAGAAGGAGGATGGGGCAATATTTCACTTTCGTTGTATGAAGGACCTATGGTGAAAAATTGCATTGAAATTTATACAAATATCTATTTAATTACAAATTGAAAATAACATTTTTACTGTTGTAAGGAAATACAGACCTATTAAAGAAAAATTGGCAATAAAAAAAAATTCCACCATACAGAGCGATTCCAGTCTTATTTCTATGAATATACATAGGTATTTTCAATTTCCATATTTGGGTTTATACCGAATATTTATTTTTGTATTTAGCTTTTTTTAACTTAACATCATACCATAAACATTCATTCATTTCATGTCATATTCTTATTAACCATGTTTTTTATGGCTGTCAATATGCTATTATATAGATAGAACCCTTGCTTTCAGTTTTTCACACTTATGAAAATGAACATAAATATACATTAATATTTGAATTTCTCACAATTTCTTTATGATATAGAAGTTATCAGGGCAAAAGTATAAATATTTCTAGCCTCCTAACACTTACTACCAAATCGCTCCTCAAAAAGTTTATGCAGATTTATATTGTACCGGCAAGTGTACCCCTTTGGCCATATGCTTATTAATACTTGGTATTATGGTTTAAAAAATTGTAATCACTTTGATTGTAGAAATTTTGTATGTAGTTATTCTTGTGAGTTGTGCTGTGTTTCTGTGATTTTGGATGAGTTCAAGAAATGTGATCATATTTATTAGCTCTTTGCATTTCTTAATTTGTGAATTTCATTTGACTATATTGGAGTGTTCGTATTTTCTTCATGTAATAGGAAGTCTGTGGTATATAGTAAAAATTTTCCTCGCCTTGTTTTTTGCCTTTTTAAAAATGTTTTTTCTGACACACAGAAATTTATGCTTTACTGTAATTTGTAAATCTATTTGTGGCAGTATCTCTTATTGCTTTATGGCTCAGAAAACTTTCTTCCATCTTACAAAGAATTGAATATAAAAACACACATATGAGGGTACTATTGCTGAACTTCTTTCCTCTCTTGAAGTGAAATTTGGCTTATGTATATCATGGGTATGTCCCAGTGTGAAATGGCTCCTGGCGACATATAAAGTACACTCTCGGTCTATTAAGATACCATTATTCTTTATGCGGCTCTCCCATGAAGCGAGTAGTACCTTAATTCTTTCTGAGCTACTCTTGTCCATTTCAAAAGTGCCACAGGGCAAAATGCACTATGGAAGATATTAATGACCAGGTTACTCAGCCAGAGCAGCTCACATTGTTTGCACAATTATCTGAATGACTCAGGCACTAAATCTGCTTCTCCCAGGATTATCCAGATGGTCTTTAATTCACTGGGTAATTGCTCACCCCTGTTCTTGATTTTGATGGTGTGGACCTGAGAGTGTCATCATTTTTCCTGCACTGTTTTGCTACTGCTCTCTCAACGCTTAGAGTTAGTAGCATTATTTTCTTTTATGAGAAGCAGGTTGCCTGGTCCCTAAGAGCATAGGTGTTAAGAGTTAGGCAGAGCTTTATACAAAACCCAAATCAGCCAGTTAACTAGCTGTGTGATTTGAGGCAAATCACTTAATCTTTTGAAGACTTTGTTTTCTGTGTAAGAAACAGAGAGATATTCGGAGGTCAGAGTCCCTGTTTCAGTCCCCTCTCTTGTAGTCCCCTTCTCCTAAGTACATTCTGTAATACAAACTGTAACCATAGTTTTCTTTCTAAAACCAATTTTATTATATACTTCCTTTTTTCTATAGTAAGATGTCTGAAATCCTTTGTATTGCATCTACAGTCCTTTATTAAATGGTCTCTGGTAACTTCTCTACATTTATTTTCTCATTACCCAAATCTCTTTCATCTCTGGTCTCCCATATTTCCAATCACATTGAACTGTTTGCCTTTCCCATAATGCATCATGGTTTCTCCTCTCTCCCAACACTGCCTCCCATGTTCTCCATGTTCTATTCTCTGCCATAAGTAACTTGTTTCCTTGATTGCCTTGTAACTGACCTGTCTAACCTCTTCATGCCTTGGGCCAGGTGCCGCCATTTCTAGGAGAACTTCCTGGAGTTTTCAGTCTTGAGTTTTGAGCACTTATTCAGTGCTTCCATTACAACCTGTTTATATCCCTACCATAGCACTTACCATTACTACATTGTAACTGATTGTTTTCTTGTATGTTACCCCCACTGCAAGCCCTTGAGGATAGAGACCACACCTTATTCGTCTTTGTGTCTGATGAAAGACCTGACATATAGACCTGATAAACAATAAACATTTTCTGAAGAAATGAATAAAAGAAGATTAAGTCTAGTTTTTAGGGTTTCAACAAGTGAGGGATTCATAGCTTTATCTTATAAACCAATCAATAAAAACTAGAAGCTATGTCAATCTTCACAATATTTCAAAAATTAACATCTTGTTTTTGCTGATTTATGTAGTATAAATAAAAGAGAGTTTTTAAATGATGAATTTTGTAATGAAAAGCCATGCTAGGACATCCAATAATTACAAAATACTATATCAGTAGGTGTAATTTAATCTGCATTTTAGAAGGAAGGATAAATATATAGTTACATGGATAATGTAGATATATAAATTTAACTGTGTTGGAACTGAATTTTGGCAAAATTAATTCCTCTTTACTTTTTAAATAAAAGGTCTTCCACTGGTGTCATCTTTGGTAGTTTACAAAGCATGGTCACATGCATAAATTTATTTGATCCTTTGCAACAGTTCTGAAAGTTAGAGTGAAAGGCATGATTATCCCATTTACACAGAAAGAAACAAGGTCAGAGAAATAAGTGATTTGCCTAAGATCACAGGTTAGTGGCGAGGGTGGACAAGAGGTAAGGTAATCTTACTCATGGTTGAGTGTTCCATGTATTATGCTTACCCAAAACATTTCACTGAGGGGTGACTGCCACTATTTTATTTAAGTTCAGGACAATGATCTTGATATTAATAATCCACTGAAAGTCCTGAGCAATCAGTAAAAAATTGCTGCATTAATAACTATGTATAGTTTTCACTTCAGTTTTTAATAATCTTGGAAGAAACAAGCTGACAGAAATTTCTGCTTTAAACATTTTAAAGTCTTCTACCTACTTAATTGATCACTTAGATTACATAAACACACCCTCCCCCCTCCATATTACACTTATATATTTTTTTATTTTGGAGCATACATATTTTTATTTTTGGTGATAAGTACAGTACTTTTTATCTTATCTTTTTTTACTTGACTAATTAAAATATTTTTCTGGATTTTCTTAATTAAACGGTCAATGTTCGACTTTACTCTTCAGTTTGGTTTAGCATATATTCTGTACAGTCTTGGAGAACCAAATGAGTCAAATATATGTTTTTAGGAAATAGTGCAAGTGTTGAAAAAGAAACTTATGAAAAATAGGTGGGTACTAGGCTAGAGCCATGATCTAGACTAATTTGAAAATTAAAAATACTAAGATATAAGACCGATTTGTCTACTCAACTTGTGCAGATGTCTTCTCTATAATTGCACTTCAATTATTAACAGTGCCCGTTTACTGAGCACTCACTTTGTGTTGGATGTTGTTTTAAATGTGTTCTATGTGACATCTCAAAACTTTACAAAATCAGTCAAATGGGTTTTCTTTAAATTTATTATACCCATTTTGCATACCAGGAAAATTAGAGATATTAAAAAGTTAATGCTCAGAGAGGCTATAATTCACATTCAGATTTTGTCTGACTCCAAAGCCTAAGTTTTTAATCACTGCATTATTCTGCATCCACCTCCAGTCCCCATGATAGATGGTTTTAATTTTGAGTCACAGTTTAAAACTTTGCTATTCTGAGTGACCAAAATCTATCCCTAGACTCCCAAATAAATTTAGTCTTAACACAAGGAATTAAATCATTCTAAATTTGCATATGTTTTATTTCTGATATAAATAAATAAAATGGTCTTTCATTACAGCAATTTGCATGTACAGTTTCTCAAACATTCATTGGACCATTACAATGATCCATTTAAATATTTATTATTAGAATTTTGACCCAAGCATTAGAAATTTTTATGCTTTTCTGTCCCAATTTTGCTTCCTAACATTGCAAACCACAGACAGTAGTTCTATCCTAAGGCTTCTAATCTGATAGTATTTAATTGTCATGGTTACTGAAAGTACAGATTTACTATCTGTAACAGACAAGATGCCTACTAAGATAGTATAAATAATATTTGCATTATTCCAGCTTGAGACTCAAATTGTTTAATAGAATTTTATATCCACATAAAACTTTCCCTTGTATATTATTTTTATGCATTAAGTGCAATATATCTTAATTAAAAATGTTTTTAAGTGACTAATGGATTGATTTACTCTATATTTCCATTGGTCTACATTTATGATTTTGGAGATCATAACAACCCAGCTTTTGTAAAAAAAAATGTTATTTCCAAATTTTGGCTTATGCATAAGTTGAATGGTGATGAACTTAAGACATCTATTTTCAATAAAGCACTGACATTACGTAGTCCTTTTTTTCTTTTTTGTTTTTAATTTAAGGGTAACAGAAACACAGAAAAGTACACAGAAAATTTTTGACTCAATGAGCTATAACAAAGTATTCATACCTATGAAATCAGCACTCAGTTCAGAATAAAGAAACTTGTCAGCACCCAAAGACCCTTCTCCCAACCCCTCCCAATCACCAACACCTTGCTCTTTCCCAAGGGCAGTGACTCTTCTGACTTCTAAGACCATGGAATAGTTTTCCTGTTTTTGAAATTTATATAAATGGAACCATGAAGTATGCACTTTTTTGTATCAGGTTTCTTTTATTCAGCGTTTTTTGTGAGATGTATCAATATTCTTGCAAGTAGTAATAGTTCACTTTATTGTTCTACAGAATTCCACTGCATGGATACCCTGGAACATACATGTTCATTTTGCTGTTGAACATCTGGGATGTTTCCAGTTTTGTGTTATTACTAATAGTTCTCCTATGAACATGCATCATTGTCCATGTCTTTTAGTATATGCATATGCACTTTTGTTGGGATAAGCCTACGATTAAAATTGCTGAGTCATAAGCTATGCTTAGCTACAATTTTAGTAGAAATTGCTAGTTTTTCCAAAGTGATTGTGCCCATTTCCAATCCAGCCTGCTGTGTATGAGATTTCAGTTGTTCATTAACTTTGCCAACACTTGGTATTAACAGTCTTTTAACTCAAACCATTTGGCTGAGTGTGAGTCTGTGTTCAATTACTTTAAGAGTATACGCCTATTCATATTTTCTTATTACCATTTTTTCTTTTTGGAAAGTTGTATTTTTCTAGGAATTTTTCCATCTGAATTTTCAAATGTATTGGACATTGTTTTTCAAGACAATTTCATTTCATCTTTTTGGATAGCTGTAAGATCAATGATTTAAATCCTACCACTAAGCTATTTCTGACACTTTGTATATATTTTAAAAGATTTTTATGCATACTTTATAGTTTTAAATATACTGTTATTACTACTACCAAAATTGCAACATACTATATGTAATATTCTGCCACTTTTTAAAAATCTTGGGCAACTTTTTATTTCCAATGGTATAGTGCTAACACATTCTTTTTAGCACTTGCATAGTATCCCTTTGCATAAAATGCTATTTTGTCTCATTGTTGGAACTTTGGTCTGTTTCCAATTTTTTTTTTTTAAAGAGTGCTGCTGCAAGAACATTATTCCAAATGTACTTTTGTACATTCCTGGGAATGTTTCTCTCAAATACATTTACAGAGTGAAAGTGCTAGATGAGAGGTATATTTTTTCTTACAGATTATTGATATTTCCAGGTTGCCCTTCAGTGAGATTGTAGTAATTTATAATTCTAGCAGCGTGAATAAGAATGTTTGCTTTTGCACATCCTCCCTAGTACTGCGTATTATCAATCTTTGAAATATGTTTAGAAGATTTCGTATTTCCAAATCAAACTATTACTGAATAAATAATATAAAGGAAGCACAACTGTGCACTAAAGACATCATAAAACACAACATTTGGTATTTCCCTATAGATTAAATTTTGGTATTTTATATGCAGATATTTCAGTTATTTTTGGAATTGTAACACATTTCAGTTTAAGTGGATCCGAAGTTGTTTTTATAAAATTCAAATGCTAAGAATTCCCTTGCTTACATTGTTATATTTAGTGTCATAGAATTTCAATAGATAAAGATTTAAATCTGTATTCTGACATGTAGTAGATATGTAATCTTGGGAAATTTACTCAATTCCTCTTATTCTGAGTGGCTTCATTTTTACGAAGTTGGGAAAATAGATATGGAAGTAAGTTTGCTATATTGTCTGTGATAGGATTGTTTTCCAGGTTTGATTTACGTAGTTAGGCTACTCAGGCAGGTGCTGCTTCTTTCTGATTTTTGCCTATTTATGACCCTTCCAAAGCTGCTTGTTCTTCAGTGAGAATAATTTCTAGACACGAAAAAGAAGGATGTGTTTTTTCTGTGAATAATCTACAAAGTAGTCCTTTCTGCAAGCTTGATATTGAAAGAAATAATGTGAATAATATTTCTTTCTTTCCTTCATTTATACTGTATTAGAAAGGAAAGAGAGAGAGAGAGAGCGCTCAAGAGAAAGAGAGAACAGAAACACAGATGTACTATGTGGTAGACATTGTATTGTATTGGGCCTGGAGATGCAATAATGATTAAGTCAAATTTTCCCTTGCCTTCAAGGGTCTTCTAAGCTAAGTGTGGAAAATAGACAAAAAGATAATTCAAAATGGTGAATGAGTGCTTTGATGGAAGGAGAGTCAGCATGTTGGGTGAATGTTCTATGCCAAGGATGAGTAAAGGCCTAAAAGCAAAGAGCAGCATGACTGGTTCAAATAACAGAAAGAAATCTACTATCTGGTACAGTATAAATTATATAGTAGTAAGATATATGGCTCAGGGGAGGGAATGGCAGATCAAGAAAGTTCTTTCCAAGTGTTAAAAACTATGGATCATACCCTTGAAGCAATGGTTCCAAGTAAGGCAGTGATTTAATCAGATTTCACAAATATTTTTTGAGGATTTAATGAAATAAAATAAAGATAGTTATGAAATGATTTTGACTTTGTAATTTCAAAAATGTTAAGGAAATTAAGTCTATATTTGAAACAGCATATCTAGATCATTCTTGATAAGAAAAAAATTTTATAAAATTGGCAGGCCTATACAACCCCAAATCATCTCTTTTAGTAAGCCTAGTAGTAATTTCATTATTGACTTCGTCTTGCTGTCAGGTGTGTTATGAAAACTCCCTTTGAGTAATTAAGGAAAGAGAATTAAATAAATACATTGAGTCATGTATTTTCATCTTAATCTTTTTCACAGCTTCTTTGAGAGCTTGATTTCTGCTAAGACACACACATCTTTTCAAAAGGCATAAAGGTTCACAGATGTCCTGGACATAGGATTTCATCCCTACCCATGGCTGAGAACACCACCACGCTTCTTTTTATAAACACGTATGGTTTCCAGTTTGCACACAATCAAATCTTTTATAGAGACATATAAAACAGTCATTTACAATATGACTAAATCACTAACAAAAAGATGTACAATACCACTGGGATTTTAGAGATATTTTAAACTGATGGTTTTTATAAAACACCGTCCCCTGGAGCTTCCTATGCCTCACATCACCAGATGAGAATTTTGTTCCTATCTTATGTATTTTTACTGTGGTAAAGTGATTAGTTGTAAACAGGAAAAATTGCCATTGCTATTGACCCAAATGATTTTATTAGTCATACTGAAATGGGCTCAGAGAATCACTCCTCAGCACATGAAAAGTTTATGCTTGCAATAAAAAATCCCTCCATTTTCTGACACTCTGCTGAAATTATATATTGGGAAGTCACAAAGAATTACTGACATACAGCAAGTGTGAGTAATTTTTTATTTGTTTCTTCTTTACTTTCTGTCTCCTTTTAATGCCTTCAACGGTCAGGGAAGTGTCATACTGAAGTGTATTGACAATATTGCTCTTTTTTCGAATGTCCAAAAGCAATTGTATTTTTCAAAGCCAGAGATTGCCTATTGTTTGATTCATAAAAGAATTCAAATATGACAGCTTTTCCTCCAGAAGGTTTTGTTTCATCCAGCAAATATTTTCCTCCACGATTGCTTGCAGTATCCTTTGACTTGACACCACCATTTGAATCCTGATTTATTATATCTGCTTCACGGTTGCCATAGATCTTCTGCTCAGCTTATATATGCTTATTTATTTTATTTATCATAAATTTGCTTTTGTTTGAAGTGGGGCAAGTGCTGTGGATGATGGGTAGTCATGGAGAATTATTCCATCTATCTCAGACCATAGTTTTTTTTTTTTTTCACTATTTCTTTAATAATGGACTTTAGACAGAATTCTAGGCAAAAGCAGCATCTATTTTTTTTTAAGTATCTCTGATGCTTTAACAAGATAGAAAGCTTTGCCTGTGTCTGCATCGTATATATGGCAAGCATCTGCTCATTTTTCAAGATTACTCTGTTCCACCTCATTTAGGAAGCTTCTCCTGGCCTGACTTCTCCCAGGTGGATTGTCCCCTCCCTTATATGTTTCCAACGTACCCCTCACAAACTTCTGCCATAGCCCTGTAACACTCTATTATCCATGCTTATATATCCATGTCTGCCTTTCTTTAGCAGAATGTAAGAATAGAGATCATGTCTTTTCAATTTTTTTTGAATCTTCAGTACCTAGAATGCTGCCTCACCCTTAGGGACAGTCAACACACAATACATGTCATTTTTAAAAAAGTAAACAAATACAATTTTTTAGAAATGCTCTTTTACAGTAATGTTTCATATTCTGGGTTAAAAACGAGAAATCCTCTCACCCCCATCCTTGCAGATTCTAGTTAAGTAAAGCTTATCTATGACCTAGAAATCTGCATTTCTAACAGTATCTCTGGTGTTCCTCAGACCACATTCCAGAAAAAAAAATTCTGGTTAACCTAGGTGGAATTAATGCTTGTATTCCAGCAATACATACATACAAAGATGCACGCGCACACACATACACCCCTGCTCAGACTAAGGAATTGCTTATAAATACCTCAAGGATGAGCATAATGCCAGAACCATTACTTTTGTCTATCACTCTGTTCATTGTTTTTCTCCTCTTTCTCTTCATTTCTTATATCTTTTTTGTTTTCTGGCAAAAGGTGACTTTTTTACAAACACCCCTAGCCGATCAGCGCACCCCTTTACTTTCACGTTGAATATTAACTTATTTCAATGCACAAAATGATCTGATCTGCTGTGCTTGGCAGATACATTTTTTGATGGCTGATCATAGGTGACTGATTTGTCTTTAAAGAAGGTGTTTTATTGCAAAGAGGAAGAGGTAAACGTGAAGAGGGAACAATATTTTGGAGTCCTCTGTTTCCTCAGTGATCATTGGAGGGACAGTTTCTGGGTTACTAATATAAGAATTTTTAGCCTTCCAAATTCTCAACATGGCTGGGAAATAAAGCATAATTTATGTACAAAGAACAAAGACTCTAATTCTTATATAGTTGTTAGCAAAAATTGATGCATTATTTTATAATATTAACCCTCCTGTGGCTTTTTATTCCTGGATGCTTTTTTCAAATGGAAATTATATTATGCGCTGGAATGTTGAATGTAATTCAAAGTTATATTTTTTCTTCCATTTATTTAATTTTATATTATTCATGGCTATACTTTTATGTTAGAAATGAAAATTGCATCACTAAGATTTTCTATTAACATTTGTTTATTAACTATTGGTTTCTGGCAATACACAGGCACACCTCAGAGATATTGTGGGTTCAGTTCCAATAAAATGAGCCACATGGATTTTTTGATATCCCAGTACATATGAAAGTTTTATTTATACTATATTGTAGTCTACCGAGTGTGCAACAGCATTATGTCTATAAAAACAATGTACATACCTTAATCAAAAATACTATCTGAGCCTTCAGCAAGACCTAATGATCTTTTTGCTGATGGAGGATGTTGCCTCAATGTTGATGGCTGCTGACTAATCCAATGGTGGTTGCTGAAGGATGGGGTGGCTGTGGCAATTTCTTAAAATAAGACAATGGTAAAGTTTGCCAAATTGATTGATTCATCTTTAGCATGTGGTGCTGTTTGATAGCATTTTACCCACAGCAGAACTTCATTCAAAATTGGAGTCAATCCTCTCCAACCCTGCCACTGCTTTGTCAACTGAGTTTATGTAATATTCTACCACCTTTTGTTGCCATTTCAACAATGTTCACAGCATCTTCACCAGGAGTAGTTTCCATCTTAAGAAACCACTTTCTTTGCTCATCCATAAGATACAACTCCTCATCTGATACAGTTTTATCATGAGATTAGGGTAATTCAATCACATCTTCAGGCTTGACTTCTAATTCTAATTCTCTTGCTGTTTCTACTGCATCTGCATTTATTTCCTCTACAGAAGTCTTGAACCCTTCAAAGTCATCCATGAAGGTTGGAATCAACATCTTCCAAATTGCTATTAATGTTGATATTTTGACTTTCTCCCATGAATCATGAATATGCTTAATGGCAACTAGAATGTTGAATTCTTTCTGGAAGGTTTTTAATTGACTTTGCCCAGATTCATCAGAGTAATCGCTGTCTATGGCAACTATAGCCATACAAATTGTATTTATTCAATAATAAGGCTTAAAAGTCAAAAGTACTCCTTGATCTATGGACTGCAGAATGAATGTTATTTTAGCAGGCATGAAAACAACAGTAATGTCCTTGTACATCTCCATCAGAGCTTTTGGGTGACTAAGTGTACTGTCAATGAGCAGGACTATTATACTTTGAGTGAGCCTGTCCTTTGAATCTTTGAAGGCAGGCATTGTCTTCTCCTCTCTGGTTCTGAAAGTCCTAGATGGCATGTTCTTCCATCTACATTGAAAATCTGCTGTTTAGTGTAGCCACTTTCATCAATTATCTTAGCTAGATCTTCTGGATAACTTGCTGCAGCTTCTACATCAGCACTGGCTGTTTCACCTTGTCCTTTGATGTTACAGAGATGGATTATTTTCTTAAATCGTCTGGATTAGGCTTTGGCTGAAGGGAATGTTGTGGCTGGTTGCATTTTTTATCCAGAACACTAAAACTTTCTCCATGTCAGTAATAAGTTGTTTTGTTTTCTTATCATCTGTGTATTCACTAAAGTAGTACTTTTGATTTCCTCCAAGAACTTTTCCTTTGCATTAGCAACTTGGCTGTTTGGCACAAGAGGTCTAGCTTTCAGCCTATCTTGACTTTCGATATGCCTTCTTCACCAAGCTTAATCATTTCTAGCTTTTGATTTAAAGTGAGAGACATGTAACTCTTCCTATCACTTGAACACATAGAGGTCATAGTAGGGTAATTATTTGTCCTAATTTCAACATCGTTGTGTTTTAGGGAATAGGGAGAGGAGAGGGAGAGAGCCAGGGAACATGGGGATGAGTAGCTGGTGGAACAGTCAGAAAATACACAGCATTTATCAATTAAGTAGCACTTACGTCTTATATGGATGTAATTCATGGAACCCCAAAATAATTACAATAGTAACATCAGAGATCACAGATCACCATAATATAATAGATATAATAATAATGAAAAAGTTTGAAACATTGCAAGAATTACCAAAATGTGACACAAGGACACAAAGTAAGCACATGTTGTTGGAAAAATGGCACCAATAGACTTGCTTGGAGTTGCCACAAACCTTCAATTTGTAAAAAATGCAGTACCTGTGAAGTACAATAAAATGAAGTGCAATAAAGCGAGGTATGCATGTATGGAAAAATTTCCATTGAATACTGTCTAATCTAAAGTGGCTGTTATGCATGTAGTGACTGCTATTCAATTAAGATATTTCTTATCAACTGTAAAACAATGGTATAAGTCTTACCACAATATTTATTCATATTGTCCTCTATTTCTAAAAAAAATACTGCAGAACTAAGGAATTTCTTTTGGGTTTTTGTTAATATGCAGATAAAGAGACAATCTTGCTGGTATCGACAATTATTTTATCTTTTTATATGTTTTGGTGCTGTCAAAGGAAAAAAAAGTGAAACTCTGTAAAATAATTTTAAAGAGACTTACTCTGAGCCAAATTTGAGGACCATGACCTGGGGCCATGCTCAAGAAGTCTTGAGCAAGTGGACTCGCTATGGTTGGTTACAGTTTGGTTTTATACATTTCAGGGAGACAGGGGTTACAGGTAAAGTCATAAATCAATACGTGGGAGGCATACATTGGTTTGGCCCGAAAAGGTGGGCCATCTCCAAGGGGGGGCTTACAGGTTATAGGTGGGTTTAAAGATTCTTTGGCTTGTAATTCATTAAAGACATGAAGCTTCATCTAAAGGCTTGGAATGTTTTAACATAAGGAGCTGTTTATCAGAGATAAGCCACTGGACATAGATTTGTTGTGTAAATTGAAGATCTGTAGGTTTGTCTTGCATCCCCTTAGGCCTGTTAATGGGTTACATAGGATGTTCCCAAGAAGGGAGGGGGCATGATGAGGCATGTCTGACCTCCCTTCTCCTGGCAGATAATTTAGTTTGGGGATGTTCCTTTGGCCATGAGGGGGGTCCATTCAGTCAGCGGGTGGGGGAGTGAGCCTTAAAATTGTATTTCAGTTCACAGTGCAATTCGCACATAAGCTAGTTACTTCTATTTTTGAATTTAAAATCCAGCCTTTCTCCACAACCCTCTTGGAACATATTCTGGAAGAAGGCACTGATACTTGTGTTACTGAAAATATCACTGTGAGGTGGAATGCCTTACTTAATTACATTTGGCTTTACCTCAATATGTCTTCATCTCTGCAGCTATCCTTTAAGCCTACCAGAGAGAGAGAGAGAGAGAGAGAGGGGGGGGGGGGGGGGGGGGGGGAGAGATATCTGCTCTTTCCTAATTTCAATCCCTCTACCTGTGTCCTGTGTCCTGTCCTCAACTTCCCACAATATGAAGGGAAATTCGCTCCTGTACTCGTATGGCTTCCTCTGCTGAAATTTCTGTCTTTCCCTCTCAACTCTGTAATTTTCCTGTCTTCAACCTAAACCTTCCCGGCTATGTTTTTATTTCATTTTTTTCTCTTTTCCATTCCAGAATTACTAGCCTATAGTTTGAAAATCTCTTCCATCCCTCCAATTTATTATAGTAGGAGAAAAAGTCCAGCTTCTAAGCCTTCTTTGTCCTCTAGGGTTCTAGATTGTATCTCTCTATGCTTTTAGGGACCTCACCGTGTCCACTATCATCTCTTTCCTGGATCTTCAACCTTAACCTCTCTATTGATTCCTAATGTCAACATTTAAGCATGTCTAATTCTCTTTTATCTTAAAAACAATGCAGAAAAAATTTTAAAAATGAAAATCCTCTTCAAACTCTTGCCCAGTTATTACTTCACCATTTTCTCTTTTGCAGCCAAATTTCTTTAAACATTTATCTATGCTTATTTCACCATTCTTTGCCTTAAATTCACTCTCTAAGCTCTGAAATCTGGTTTTTATCATTTTATTAAAACTGCACTTTACTAGATCACTAAAATATCCCTAATTTCATAAATCCTGTGAGTACCTTTCAGATGTTATCTTACTTGACCGTCCGGCAAAAAGTAACACTGTTGAATTTCCCTTCTTGGAAAGATCTTTTGGTAGTTTGGGTTTATTGTTCAGAACCTGTTAATTTCCCTTCTACTCCTACTGTGACAGAGCACACTGCCATGCCAGTTGATGTTGTGCTAGGTCATATGACTTGCTTTACCCAATGTAATAGTGGATGTGACCTAAGCAGAGATTTCAAATGTGCACCTGCCATTTGGCTGGTTTCTTACTCTGTCATCTGCTATGAGAAGCGCATATGCTAGGAACCGGCTGATCCAAGGTGAATGTGGAGACGTCTAAGCAAAGTTGAACTCAATACAAAGCTTAGAGCCAAGCCCAACCAACCCCACAGTTTGAAGCATAACTGACCCAGTCGAACTGGGGACCCATGAGCAAGAAAAAGAAATGTTTGTAATTGTGGGGTATTTATTTTGCAGCATTATTGGACAATAACTGATTAATATAATTCAATTTCATAAAACCAACTTCTGGTTTTTCTTTTAAGTTTCTGAAACCATTGTAACATTTGCAGTCTTTTCTTCGTATACCTATATTTTAAGCATAAATGTGTCCTGAGACTTCTGTTCTAAACCTTGACCTCAATTTACATATACTTATTATTGTGAGATCTTATTCCCGGTGGTGTATTTGATTGCTATCTATATGTTAATTCAACTTCTAAATCTTTAGCTTCAAACCGGACCTTTCTCCTGCAGGTCTTGTCAAAAATATACCAAACAATTCCACTTGGTAGTTTCACAAAGCACACCAAGCTTAATTTCCTGAACATAGTGCCTCAACTCCACAATTCATCTCACACTCAACCACTAGGGAAAAAAAAATCTGAAACAGTTCTGCATCATCAATATCATTGCAAAAATTAGTAGGGAGTTACAATGTATTGCATTTTTTGCCTTTAAATACATAATCTGATTTAATTGTCACAATGACTTCATGGGTTTTATACACACACACACACATACACACACACATATATATATATAAAATCATCTCTACTTTGCAGATGAGGGACATGATGCCCAGTGAATTTAAATAATCTGCCTAAGATCAATAAGTAGTAAGGAACCAGGTTGGATGCTAATCTGTCTGACTCTAATGGCCACACACTACAGAGCTACTTACTAAATTTTATATGCTGCTTATTTAAAATATAAATTTAAAGGCCACACTTGCCAATTGTCTTTTCGAGGATGGGTTTCATGTATATATTACCCATCCAACAATAATTATATCACTGCCCCCTGAAGAGAAACTTCCTTGTTATTTTCCAAACAAACCACCTACATTATTGCTTCTATGTCTATATTCATACCTTATATTATAAATTAATTATTATAATTTATCATAAATAATTGTGTCTTACCTCCTTCACATTTATCCGGATTCTCCCCTTGTTCAATTCACTTCATTTAAATCTCAGGATTTCTTTAATAGATCTTCAAATTATTTCCAATGATACTAGTCAATTCGTTAAACTCCTGTAGCACTATTTTTTTCCTAATCATATATTAACTAAGATTCATTGCAAATTACCTGCAAGGTACTGATTTTAATCATATGGAAGCTTTCACCCTATATATAAATAGTATCTACCTCAAAGGATTTTCAAATTAGTTGGAATTATGCAAGTAAAATGATACTAAAATATAATTCTTGTATATTATTTAATAGTTTTCATATTCTAACCGCGTTAGCTGTCCGTTTAGCACAAAGACTATGTGCTCAGCTTATTTTTGTGTTCATTTCAAAACCAAGCGCATTCATTAAAGGGTTGTTAAATGAATCGTGTCTTTTATTTTTTATCCTATATCATGGCTATTTTTTTTTTTTTTTTACTGCTTTCTCAAATGTAGTTGAGATGATTTATATCACCTACAGAAATATTTCCCTCTCTCAAATCATGGATTGATGTAGTTCATGGAAGTAATTATAGGAATTCATTTATTTATTGAGCAGAAATTTAAATAAACTCGAAGTCGGCCAAAATCAAAACTGTCATCCCAAGGAGCTTGTTTAGCATGGTTGTCATCCTCCTCATTTATATGATCCTAAATAAGGTATGTTAAACAAAGTATAATAGATTCATCCCATGGTTTCTGTTTCTTTATACTAATTATCTCTTGACTATTTGACATATTTTTGGAGATTGACCTATTTTTATAGAATGGCATAGCACATGTAAATTGCTTAGTGCAGATTGTCACCAAAAGGGAGGAAAAAAAGCATTTGACTAATTAAAGTTCTGGGGAAGATGTGCTGTAGATATTATGTTTTTAAGGTCTTATCATGTTCAAAATGTGCCATGAGGCATAGGAGAATAAAGTCAGTATTTAGGGAGAAGTGAGAAGCTCTATATGTACCTAATAAAATAAATCAAAAAGTAAATAAAATGTCCAACTAAAAACACTTGTGCTTTGTTACCATGAGAACCTTTGAGAAATAAAGCTATATGCCTTTGCCACATTTTAGTGCTTCAGTCAAATCTATTACTTAGTGGTAGAAACACACTTTTCCCCCTGCTAGTTTCAAATGACAAGCTTCTCTATTTCTCACTACTAAGAGGAACAAGATGAAGTCGAGTGACCTCCCTGGGTAGTAATTGGGATTCTTGTGATCACTGTAAATATCTCTTTTTCTGACTAAAAGATGGGAATGTGGTAAGAGATGGGAATGATTAATCATGGCCTCATCCTATTGTTAGACTTTGTAGTACTATCCAAAAAATCTTTAGCTTTGACCACGTATGAATGTAAATATGTGGTCTAAAGTCAATATAAATGATTTAAAATTATCAGCTGTTTTGTTTTTTTATTTGGATTATCCATATAATGGGTGTTCTCAAATTATAAGGATAATTGAGAGTTGACTTAGCATCTTGTCCATTTGAAAATTCTTCACAGATAGACACATTAAAGATTTTTAGACTTTCAAAAAGCAGATGTTTACATTAAACATTAGTAAATTCTGAAAGGCCATACAATTTGGGCATCTCATGAAAAAAATGGAACAGTGTGGGTGTTTCCAGAATTAATGGGTTGGGGAGTAGAAATTGTAAAATCTTACACAAAAGATCACATATTACTGAATAATAGCACCTCTCCCCATCTCTCCAGTCTGGGCATGATTAAAATGTTGATTATTAATGAAGTGATATTATTCATCATTATTAGAAAATGAAGATATAGCAGTATATCTAATCCTTTATAATTAAGATGTTCTCATTTCATATTTTTGCAGAAATAGATGTTGAGGTCCATATTATACATTATTTGCTTTAAGAAATGGCACTCTGGATCCAATTTCCTCCAGACTTTCATTTATTCAATTTTGAACTGGTTGCCTTATAAGATGTAAGAGTTATCAAGAACTCTATTTAATATGAATTTCTTTATAGACATTTATATAGGCATTTATCGTAAAGCAACCAAAATTTCAGATTTCATTTCAGTGAGCTAAAAGTGAGTATATCATGTTAACATTCTGCAGCATTTGCAACTTTTGTATTTTGTACCACCCAGCTCCTGGGGGAGTCTGATTGCCTCACGACTTGCTGAAACAAAATACGACTTTGATATTAAACTCTATGTTCTGTATGCGGTCCACTCACTCAAAAATAGACTGCAAGTGTTTTGTTTCTTACAAAAGAGGTAAACATCCATCTTTTCAGACCAGAATCTCATCAAGTCTCCATGGTCATTCTGCAGCTGATTGAAGAATTTTCCTCTGCAAGCAAATTATTTTGTAAGCATTTTTGTGGAAAAATGAAAAACAGATACAGAAAAGAGTGAGATAAGAAAATATAATATCATGGATTAAGATCTGAATTTCTTTTGCATTAGCTATCCTCTAAGCTTATGATTCTTAAGCATGAATGTGCATTGAGTATCACTGGAACAGCTTCTTAAAACAGATTCCTTGGACCCACTCTCAAAGATTTTGATTCATTGGGTCTGGAGTGAGGCCAGATAATTTGCAAATGCTCGCAGGTGATCTTCCCAGGTGATGCCAATACTAATGCCTTTTTGAGAACCACTCTTTGGGTAGCACTGTCTTAAGTAACTTTAGTACCAACACTTCTCTGTTAATTTGTAACTCTTACCTTCAGAAAATGACAGCTACATCAAGAGTATTAACTAATGGGAGAAAGGAACAAAATAGCTTAATTTGTGTATAAGATAATGCCACATTAGCAGGATTCTTTGCCTTGATTTAACATTACTAACACATTTTTCCTTATTATTAAAAACTAACACAAGTAATCTTCCAGGGTCTGATTTGATTACCCTTATTTTGGGGAAAATAGTGACATTCTTATTGCTTTTAAGAAATAAACCTATAAGGTCTCAAATTTTTATTACAATCAAGACTGGAGGGAGCTAATGGAACAGTCCAGATGCTTTTTCATTAACTGATTTCAAACATAGTCTTGCAGTTAGAGAGTATAGGGATGAACGCAATTTGCCGTGACAAATAACCAGTAAATGCACTCTTGAGATTAAGGATTAAATTCCACAGATATCTCTAATATTTTGAAAGTCAGGGTGGCAGAGTGGCTCACAAGCTTAGCTGGATATTAAAATCACCTGGGTAACTTTAACAATACCGGTGCTTGGGAACCACCATTCAGGCATTCAGATTTAATTTTTCTGGGGCTGAGTCTTGCCTAGGGAAATGGGTAGTGGAAAAGGGCTAAGGAGAGAAGTGCAGACAGGATGCCAACTACCATTTCTTGAAACCTCCTTTCCATATGTCGGGCACTACACAAGGCATTTTATAAATATGGTCCCTAAACCTCACATAAACTCACAAGGTAGCTTTTTAAAAAAATCTAAGGAAGGGGGATTGAAGAAAGGGTAAACTTTTCCCAGCAGGAGGTTGTTTAGTGAATGGGGACTGGCCCTTAGGCCACAGGTCAGGGTGGCCCTAGCATCCATGCTCCTTCATTTCCCTGCAGGGGTACTAGATGCTTCTCTCTCTCTTTCTCTCTCCCTTCCTCCTTTTCTTCCTTCCCCCTCCTTCTCTCCCTCCCTCTCCTCCTTCTTCTCCTCCTCCTTCTTTTCTTTATTTTTTTTTAAACAAATCTAAATACCTTGGGATAAGATACAGTCTCTAACAAATGTTGAAAGTGCTATGTAAGAAGCAATGTATCCTTTAGAATATAGACTCAATGCATATGGTGAGTAAAGCTTTGTCGACATTATCTTGGTGTTGGACGTGGGCAAATACGAATGTGTCTAGAAGTTGAAACACTACCTGCACTTCCAAGTGTATCTGAAACTCATCAACTTAGCCTGCAGTGAAAAGGGCGTTGGAAGATAGGTAGATAGTCTAGATTCAAAAGCTGGCAACAATTATTACTGTAATTATAGCTGAAAACCAGCTGTGCTCTCTTCACATGATTATAGGGACAAGATGACCATAAACTTCCGATACTCAAGAGTAAGTGAACTATATCAAAGGATACACTAGAAGTATTGTTTTCTGCCTTATCTAACATTAAGGAACATGTGGTAATTGAGCCACTTAAAACCATAAATATAACTTGCTTTCAAATATAATATATTAATAACACTTTAAAGTTTATAATTACAAAGCTCTTTTATGTTTTTTATAATCTTATTTAATCTTCATGACATCCTTTCAGAGAAATGGGGAAAGAGAAAATAATAGTTTATATATTTATAGGTGTATACAAAGCTGTTTTGTACATATTTTTATATAATCCTCCTAGCTAGCCAGGAAAGTTTTTTTTCCCTCCCTGGTTACAGGAAAAGCTCTCAGAGGTGAAATCACTTGCTCATACTCATTGATCCAGTAACTGCTGGAGCCCGAAATCAAAACCTGGACCTAGTACAAACAAAAAATTGACTTAGGTCTTTCTCCTCACTCTTGTTGATTTTAACAGCCATTTTCATTGAGCTGAAATACAGTTGAAACTTTGTATAGAATCAATTATTTATTTGACCTAAATGTACATATAAACAATAAAATTAATAAAGCATATTCCTTCAACTAAAATAATAAATAATAAATCTATTAAACTAAACTAAAATGAATATCGAGCTACTTTTTATATAAAGGGCTTAGAACAATATTGGAGATATAGTCATTGTATTCGTCATATGCATTGGTTTTCCAACTTAAAAAAAACTTTCTTGCTTTAAGTTCTGGAGTAAACTCTTACGTAAACTTCAGCCAGTCATGCAAACTGATATTTACAATGAAGCTAGGTGGGGCGGCACATGCCTATAGCCCCAGCTACTTCGGAGGCTGAGATGGGAGGATCACTTGAGCCCAGGAGTTCGAATCTGGCCTGGGCAACATAGTGAGACCCCATCTCTAAATAAAATAAAATGAGAGAATTTTTGCTCATCAACTGGGTGTCAATATTTGTAAATATAAAATCATCTTCAAATTAACTTCATATCTTCTGTATCAAGTGAATGCTATGGTTATAATGCTATGGTGATAAGGCTCCTTATAACTTTGGAAAGTAGTTTCACAGCTCTATGCAAAAAACATAGTTTTGTTTTTCTTGCATTGGTTTAAATTAAAGCTTTAGAATTGCAAACACCATTGGATAAAACTGCTCCTGTAAGCATGGGGCACCTCATCAATTAGGGGAGTCTCTTCAGGATTACTTCAGCAAAATGAGGGCCTCTTGAAAACTAACTGTGCCCCTCAATTCTTGTAAAATTAGGTTTGGCATCTTTGCAGTAGATTGTTTTAATTTTTTCTCAGTTTTTTATTTATGTTTTCGTGTGGAATCGGGCCTATTTGTTTCTTTTATCCTATCTGATGAATATCTCTTTTTAAAGTAAAATGCATTCTCATTTTGAAACCAAGAACGTGATGGATAATTTTAACACATTGACTGCCACGCTAAGAAAAAAAATTTTTCCCTGGGGCCACGGTGTTTTATTAAAACAAAACAAATCCTTTCTAATTTGTTATTTTTTTGTTGTCTTCTGTGCATGAATTATATGCAACACAATCCATGTTTTTAGAACTAAATTGTCAATATTAATTGTAGCAATAAGAACATCAACAAGTAAGATTTTTACAAACCAACTGCAGGGTTTTTGCTTCACGAGGCCCCGGGCTCAGAACTAGCCTACGTTAAATACAACTCACACGGCAGTCAATGTGTTAAAAATACTCCCAAGGGTTATGAAAGTCTTTCAGTGCCTTCTCTGATAAGGAACCCAGGAGGCTTCCAGTTAACACTGAAGGCTTCAGTGAATTCAGTCATGTCTGTAGTGCCCATTAATTTATTCCTGTCCCAGTAGGCAAAAAGGAAGCTTCTAAGAGTAATGGCAGAAGCCTTCTAAGAGCTCCTCATGTTATACGAGTATAATTGAATAGGTTATTCACATGGCACTGTCAGGCAGAGATTTTTATCCCCTCTTAGAAGAAACTGAGGTCAAATGAGGCTACAAGTTTAGAGCCAATAAGTGATAGGGCTGGGATTCAAACTCTCATCTGATGGACTTCACACCTATCCTTCAACGCTCTCCCTTGGCTTTACTGTTTTCTTTATTTGAAGACCTGCTTTGCATATTTCTGCACCCTGGCTGTCCATATGATGAAAATCTGCGATTTTTCTCCAACAGAGAAAATTTTCCAAAAGTGCCCTTAGGTGGATAGCTTCATAGCGTTTCATTTTCCTTCACCTTGGATGGTGGGAGGGGTTGCGTTTTTGAACAGGCTGTTTGAGATCACACCTAACTGGTATACAGTCTGGGAGATAGGCATGCTTGTGGCTCTGATTCGGGGTGGGTAAAGGCAATATATGTAACCTAAACATTTGTACCCCTGTAAATTATTCTGAAATTTAAAAAAAGTATTATCTCATTGCCTGCATACCATTACAGTTCAAAATTTTTAAAACCTTGGACAATTAAAGTTAACTATATAGTTATTTGTCCATTGAAGACAGGAGTGTTGCACATTCAGTTAGAAATAATGTGCTCAATATGGAAAAGTTAACAGTTGCTGATTCACCAAATCGAATAATGCATATTTATGGATACTCTTTTTTTTATATCAGAGCATGGTAAATAAATCAGTAATATGTGAATACAATGGAAAGATGAAGTAATAGTCACTTTGATTTAAAACTGAGGATAGTTGTATTTTCAGTATGATATTTAGGGAATCTTTATATGTAGGCCTAATCATTTAGACACCATACACTTCTTTTAGGTCAAGAATTTGCTATATAATTTCTAAGCTATTTTATAAGCAGCTTCTAAATAGCAGTCCTTCTTAACCTGATGATCTGGCATATAAAATAGAGTTACTAATTATAGCAACTGAAAGAAAGGAAGCAGTGGCTTTTATTGAAAAAAAGCATTCAACTTGGAATCAGGGCTGGAACCTTGACTAAATTCCATGTGGAATGGTGAAGCTCACCTTATCTCATGTACTTTGAGATCAATAAAATGTATTATAACATTCTTTTTAGCTTAATACACTCTTGCATGTTCAGATGGAGTACATAGGATGCTTGCTACATAACTGCAGATCTTAGACAACAAAGAAAATATTTATTATTTACCATGTGTCAGTACCAGGTAAGGTTAAGAGTTTTGTTAAAGGATCTATCTTGCTGGTCCTAATACTTTGACATTCATCAATGTGGCTTTCTTGGTCTACTTATGATTATACTGTCTTTTTTATTTTTACTCAAATTTATTTCTGAAGTATGTCAGAGTCAAATGAGTAAGATTAGAAAAGCATATTTATTAGCACTAATTTAGTCTCTTCAGTTCTAGCCTTTTTTCATTGATTTTTAAAGATTTAATTCAGAGCATGCTTGTTTCATTATTGAATACTATAGATATATCTCAGTATAAGAAATAGTTACCCATTTCAAAGTTTGTATGTGTGTGTATGAATACACAGACAAGGGTGGAGCAGTGTAACTAGTGAATTAGGGCACAAAGTTAAACATCATTTAGTTTGTGTGATTATTTGTTTTGTGTTTTTGAGAATTAAATTTTGTTTGAAATGCAAAACAATATGTTTGCTGAATAATTGAATCCTATTACAAATCTCTTTGAAAAATTAATAACATAATTAAAATTATTTTGTGTGTAATTAAACATTTAAAAAAATAATATTGTCAGATTGCTTAAACTGAAATCCAGCTATGATCATCTAAAATATAAAACAAGGAAAATGCCCTTGGAAAAAACAATTGAATGAATTAGTTGACCCTCTCTCTCTCCTCTTTCCAAATCCCAAGCATCATCATTCATCTAGATGTCCTTATTTATCAGAATAATACTTTAGGCAGTGATGCTCATATAAAGGACACAATGCTTTGTATCTTAGTCCTCCTTCGTAGCAATCTCAAGTGCTCAGTTTTCATGTTTCCTATCACATTCCCTGTCCAAAAATGTCAATTAAACAAACTGCATGGATGATAACTATGTGGGACTGCAAATTAGTGCAACCTCTGTGGAAAAGAATGTGGAGATACCTCAGAGAGCTAAAAATAGAAATACCATTCAATCCAGCAATAGCACTATTAGGCATCTACCCAAAGAGCACAAAACATTCTATGATAGAGACATCTGCACCCAAATGTTTATGGCAGCACAATTCACTATTGCAATGATGTGGGAACAACCCAAGTGCCCGTCAATCCATGGGTGGATTATTAAAATTTGGTATATGTATACAATGGAATACTACTCAATCATAAGAAACGACAGTGATCTAGAACCTCTTATACTTTCCTGGATTAAACTTAAGCCCGTTATCCAAAGTGAGGCACCACAAGATTGGAAGAATGGGCTCCACTTGTACTCGCCATCAAATTGGTACTAACTGAGCAACACTAGGGTGCCACATGGCAGTAATACCCTCCAGGGATTAGGGGTATGGCGGGGTGGTAAACCCACAACTAAAGTACACAGGGAGCATTGTAGGGGGGAAGGGCATGCCTTTAACCCACACTTGTGTGAGGCAAAGACATAAAGTGTAACCAAAATGTGTGTACCCTCATAATACCCTGAAATAAAAAAAAAAAAATAACAACACTCATTACTAGCTCCTATTTCTTTTATATTGGATCTTTTTTTAGGTTTTAAAATTCTCTATGTTATATAAAAATCTCTAAAATATCATCTTATTTTCATGGCCAAAAAGAAATGCCAAAGAAAAATTTGACTTTGATGCTCAATCTCAAAACTTAATATATTCATTTTTGTAATTTGTTATAAAGAGTACTGACTGCTGAATTGGGCCATATTACATTAATGTGAGCTGTAAGGAAGAACAGACTTCTCCATCAGCTAGTGAATGCCTCGTTGTGGACCTACACCGGGTACAAAAGAAATGGAGAAGGTCCACATTTCCTTTCTTATAATTTTGAATTTCAAATTAAACATGCAGGTTTTGTGACTCATTTGGTGACAAAACCTCATCTTGACCTGGACTCATTTGATAGCAAAACCTGTTCTGAACTGGTTTAAGGGTATTTACACCTTATTTATTCCACCTGATATGAATATTAACAGTTTTTGCTGAAGAAATATGGAGGTCTTTAATTACATGTTGCTACTTCAGACAGGTGTGTACTCTTCCAAAATTCTAAAAATTCTAAAAAATATGTGAGTCCAAAATGCATCGCCCCATGAGCTTTGGGAAAGAGCTCGTGGGTTTCCATTAGACATGTTCCTTGCTTTCAAGCAGCTTGCAGTCTCTTAAGGTGTGTGACGGGAAACATTACCCTCAAACAAATAGTCAGATATATTTACCAAAAGTCTATCAGTTGGCAAATACATACACGAACACACACACAATATAAAACTATGTTTTATATAAAATATATAACGTGAATTTTGTAGTATAGGAGAAAAGTAGTGTTAGTTTAGAATAAGTGTAGTGATATAAAAGGTTTCAGAGGGTAATAGAACTTGTTCCCTCTGAGTGTCTTTGAATTTATTTCTTAATAAAAAAGCAAAACCACAGGCAATAAGAAAACTTCTATACAAATGCTGAAGGAAAAAGTATATAAGGTAGCAAAATTTTGATGAAAGCCCTCCAGCAAGTGCGTTTTTCTTTCCATGTAAAAGAAAGCTATTTTGAAGATAGAGCAGTGTAATAAGTTTAGCACAAAGAACCAAATTGAATTTAGTTGACTTTCACTTCTGCCCTTACGAGATATGATTTTGGGCAAATTACTTAAAACCTCTAAGCCTGATTTATTGTCTGTAAAATATTAATAATAAAACTAGCTACCATATAGAGTTATTAAAGGATGACATTGGATCATGCGTGTACTGGTAGGTGCCTAGCACAGAGAAAGCAGGCAGTATATGCTCCTAATTATGAAGCCGTTCCCTTCCAGGCCCCGGGATGAAGATATTCTTAGGTCATGGAATTCTGCATTAATTCTTAGTGATTCAAGAGAATTATTTTCTTTGCATTTTAGATTTTCCTTTGATAGGTTGAGTTGTTCCATAGACTTTTAAGATTTTATCTCTAATAACTAAAGCAGCTGTCTGGTGAAGAGGCCACCTCAGCTGCTCTAGGCCTTCCCATTTATTATCCTAAAAGCCTTTCCGGTGACTCCCATGAGACTTTTAAATTTAACTTACAGAATTTTCCCAGAAACTGGAAGAAATTGGAACTGAATAGAATATGGCTATATAGACGTTATTTGGCTGAGTATATTTTGAGCTCTGAAAGAAAGTATATTTTATTACCAGATTTGTTTTTAAAGCATTTTATCTTACAAAAAACTTGGTGTATTATTAATGGAATTAATCCTGGGTGACTGCTAGTTTTATGATTGTGCTATTCGGTTCATGCGTAAGGTGATCATACCTTTTGCCCTATAAGTGTCTTATCACAATAGGCAACAGGATATAAAAACGGGGAAAATATGGCAACGGATGATATTCACAACTAGAAACTGATGTATTTCTGCTAGATATAGTGAAGTCATACTAGGTTGAAGGAATGACTCACGTGACCAAGAATCTCTGTATGTGTTAAAGTGTCTAAAAGGGATATGGAAGAAATGCTATCAGGGCCACATTATGACTTTCATGGACCCAAGGCACTTCTACCTTTGTAGGCTTGTTTTTCCAATAATAAAAGAGAGAGAGAGAGAGAGAGATTCAAATTATGTTCTGTCTTGGTATAAACATGAGTGTAATCCAGGCTGGATTTATCATTGTATATTCATTATTATTTTTTTATTCTAATTTAAGACAAATTAGAACATTTTTGTGAATCCCTAAAAAGTAACATCAACTGTAGGCACCATGCTTACTGTGCCTGCCTCCTGGATAAGTTGGCCCTAGCCACTAGAAAAACTTTGCTAATCCTTCCTGTTACATGCCAAGTATGGGCAGATTCTGGCATATTCACGGGGACAAAGAGAGGGTACCACAGCAATCTCTGAATTTCTACAAGAGTATCTTTTAGGCATAGCATAAAGGCTCAGCCAAGTCAACTACTGTCTCCTTCAACAAACAGAGAAAAAGAAAACTCACCTTTAACAAGACCTACAGACCCTGTCCTGACCTCCAGTTTGGCCTAATTTCTCTCCACCACCACTCCAGGCTACTAGATACCCTGCTTAGCAAAATGAAAGTAAAGTAATCGAAAACTGCTTTCTTCTCCTCTCATTTGTACTAGAAAGATTAGGAAATAGATACACAAGTTTTTTGGCAGACCCCATCCCAACACTCAGTATTCAAAAGGCACAAACTATCCTTTGTGATCGTGAGCAAACAACAAGAACACTTACTTTGACTCAGAGGATAATAATGTTCAAAAAATAAGACAGAGGATATTCTTATGCATTGGTTACTACAACATGCAACAGAAAATTATAGAATATGTTAGGTTGGTGTCAAAAATAAATCAAGAACAAGCTTTTTCAAGTAAGATAGAATAAAAATCATGAGATGAAGATGATCTGAAATGGGATATTTTGTGGAGTGAAAAACACAATTGCCAAATTTAAAACCTGAATGAAATCAGAGACCCCTGATGGAATTTTACCAAGTCAGAAATGCAGATGAAAAGTTCAAGTAATTTTCCTTGAACTCAGAAAAATATGAAGAGACCAAAATAACAAAAGACAAGTGACATGTGTTCAAGACAGCCTTAAGTTCCTCTAGGCTTGACTGACTTTTAGGTAGGCTTTTTTCTGAGGCCTAGGCCCCTGACCTCCTTTTCTTAGGGGATTTACTTTAGAAAACTTGCAATCGCAAATTCTTTCTTTGCCCCTTTGAGATTTATATAAATCTTTTCCTATGTCTTCCTCTAGGACCTGAAAGCCATGGCTTTGAAATATAACCCTCAAGGAAGACAGCGCCCATCTCTCCCAGTTTCCAGGGGAGGGCAGGAGATTAACTTCAGTGGGTACCAAATAGCAAACATAGGTAACCTAAGCACCAGGCTCCCCACTGACATCCTTCATTACATGTTCACTAGCTCACCCAACTCTTAAAATCTCTCCAACTTTTTGTTTTAGTGCATTAAGTCTAATCTCTTTTCCCTATTGCAATAATCTTAAATAAAGTCTTCCTTGCCTATTTAAATTTGTCCAGTGTAATTTTTCTTTGACACATGGAGGCCAGACCTTTGAGATTCAACAGATGTTTAAGAGGTATTCAATTTAAACAAAAAAAAGACCAGAGCAAACAGGAGAAGCAGTAATTTAAAACAATGAAAGAAAACTTTTCATGAGTTCAAGGAAGTCTTGAGTCAGCAAATTAAATGGCAAAGTATAAGAATAACTAATGAAAAGAAATCAATACATAGATATGGTAAAATATCTTGCATTTCAAGGATAATAAAAACTTTTTTATGAATAGGCAGAAGAAAGGCAGCAAATATGGGAACATAAATTTGACTAGCCTCAGAATTAGAA